>JAODAL010037104.1:0-40833 GCA_025379985.1 Phyllomedusa bahiana | reverse complement strand
AATATTGGCTCATTCCCCCTGACAGAACTGGTGTAACTGAGCCATGTTTGTAGGTCGCCTTGCTTGCACATGCCTTTTCAGCCTTGCCCATAAATTTTCAATAGGATTAAGATCAGTGCTTTGCCGTGGCCACTCTAAATCATTGACGTGGTAATCCTTAAGCCACTTTGTAACTAGTTTGGCAGTATGCTTTGGGTCATTATCCATTTGGAAGACCCATTTCTGCCCAAGTTTTAACTTCCTGACTGATGTTTTGAGATAGTGCTTCAGTATTGTCACATAAATTTCTTTCCTCATGATGCCATCTATTTCATGAAGTGCACCAGTCCATCCTACAACAGCACAACCCCACAGTATGATGCTGCCACTCCCATGTTTCACAGTTTGGATGGTGTTCTTAGGCTTCCAAGCTTCTCCCTTTTTCCTCCAAACGTAAGGATGGTCATTATGACCAAACAGTTCCATTTTAGTTTTGTCATCCCACAGGACATATGTCCAAAAAAGTATGTCTTTGTTCTTGTGTACATTTGGAAAAATTAATCTGGCTTTTATATTTTTTGGGAGAAATTACTTCTTCCTGACAGAGTGGCCTTTCAGCCCATGTTGATACAGTACTCGTTTCACTGTGTGTAATGACACAATTTTACCAGCTTCTGCCAGCATCTTCACAAGGTCTTTTGCTTTTGTTCTTGGGTTGATATGCACATGTCGGACCAAATCATGTTCATCTCTGAGACACAGAACCTGTCTCCTTCCAGTGCAGTATGAAGGCTGGACATTCCCATATTGTTTGTACTTGTGTATAATTGTTTGTACAGATGACTAAAGCACCTTTAGGTATTTGGAAATTGCACCCAAGGGTGATCCAGGTTTGTGCAAGTCCACAATTCTCTTCCTGATATCTTGGCTGATTTCTTTAGACTTTCCCACGATGTTACACACATAAGTAATGTGTTTCTGGTATGCATAAAAAAAACAAATCCACAGATGTGTCTCTAATTAACTCAGATGTTGCCAATAAAGCAGAAGCTTTCAAAGACATAACATTATCATATGGGCTGTTGCAAAATGTTTAAAGCCATAGTAATCCTAGTGTATTGAAACTCTTGACTTTGCAGAAATTAATAAAAATGCTTTAAGAAATTCTCTCTCTCATTATTCTGGCATTTGGCAAATATACATCATTTTGGTAATCCTAATTGACCAAAAACGGGTGAGGTTTATTCTGATTTCACTATCATTTCATGATAGTGAGAAGAACATGCATATGTGTCTTCTATATAGTATAGGTAAACTTCTGGTTTCAACTGTATACATTATGTTATTTCCATGTTGGAAGACTCTGGGCCCCTTTAATATTAAAGGTACTCAGGAAATGTCAAATCTTCAAATTGTCAATTCGTTCCTGGCCTAAGTGCTAAAATAGTTTCCCTAAGCTACTAGGTAGATTGAACTCCATTTCAACTCAACTATGAGCTGAAATATACTGTAGTTTACATGCTAAAAGGCACTAATGTCAATCTCATGGTAGCATGAAACCACAATTCATGACAATAGTCAGGGCTGAGGAAAAGTATTTTGGTGCACCACTTAAATAAGGCAAATGGTGTCTCCCATACCCTCACATGGAGCATTCAAATGCCTGACCCTCACCTGACACAAAGGGCCTCATTTATGAAGACCAACCTAGTTGCTCATAGCAAGCAAACAGAGCTCAGCTTTCATTTCTTCTACTGCTCTGGAAAACTGAAAGCTGAACTCTGATTGGTTAAAGTGGGAATCAAGGTCGATCTTACGATTAGACAGTTTTCATAAATGAGACCTAGAGTGTCTGAATCCCTTACCTATAGCCAGGTTGAATTTGAAAAAAAAAAAGAAATAAAAAATACAAGAAAAATACATTGTGCCACTTTTTGGGAGGAAGGGTTTCATTTCAAGGGGTTGACAATGAGGTTAATGATATGTTACCTGCAGTCTGCAGGTCGGTACAATGTCGGGATACCAAATTTATACTGCTTTCATTATATATCTATAGTGTGATCTGATGAAGGCAGTGCCTACTGTCAACATGACGAGTATTTCAAGTCTGAATCCATGCAAATTCCAAATTCCAATTGAAATACTTGACTAAAACCATCCCCATTGACCTCAATAGAAAATACACGTTGCTGCCCATACTGTATATATTTTCTCGGTTGGCTTTTAAGAGTAAAAAAAATAAACTTAGAACATGTTCTTTCTTCTTCCGTATTTTAGGTAAAAAATTTGTCCAGATCATTTTATGTCGGATCCGCATATAAAACCCCATAGACATGAATGGGACTTGTTTTCTGACTGTAAATCCGACAGTAAAAAAGTCAAACCTAAAATCAACATGAAATAATCATTGAAAACTGTGTTGTCCATCCCGGTTTTAAATGGTAGAATAAAGATAAATGTCTTTATGTGTCATTTTATAATATCTTAAATAAAAGTTTTCCTGTACCATCAACCCTATGCCTACAGAAACCTCTCTCATTCTTCTACTGATATGTTTTCATGAACTTGGACCACTTGCAATTCATAATGATGATAAATGTGTAAACTACCTTCCATGATAGCTTTATTTTCTTGATACCACAGTGTCCTAATTTCTATATTGATTGAGAATAAACATTTTACTATTATATTTCTTTTTTAGCTGATCTTGACAATAAAGTATCACACACTTAAACTACACATGCATCCAAAGGTGGTAGGGTCGGTAACTAATGCGCTTTGTAAAGGTGAGGACATAAAATTTGAAAGCACGCCTGCAGAATTTGTTTACAATGCTCCACAAGGTGAGTTTTAAATATATTTTATATCAAATAAACTGCACAGTTCTGCATTGATCCATGTATAGATCAGTACTGTCATGACGATATAAATACAAAAAGCTAAGCTTTTCTACTGTTTCACATTCTATGGGAGACATATTTGCATTTTTTGATCAGACCAGAAATGCATTCAGCAATAAATAATGCACACATTTTTCTTTAACCAAAATGTCACATGTTCCAAACTTAAAGCATGCATTTTTCAAAAAGTGGATGCATATTAACTGCATGTGTTTTAAATGTGTTTTTTTTAAATGCATGTTTTTTTGATGCAGTTGACAAATGCATCAAATTAGCAAAAAAACCACAATGGCCCTCATTTATGAAAACTGTCTAAGCGTAAGACAGTCCTTGTTCCCCATAGCAATCAAACAGAGCTAAGCTTTCATTTTTCCAGAACAGTAAAAGAAATGTAAGCTTAGTGCTGATTGGGTGCTATTTGCAACAAGGACTGTTACAGTTTTATAAATGAGGTCCAATGTGTGAACCCAACCTTTAAGTTGTTGTTTTAGTGGTAGGCCCAATAGTTGAAATGGAGAGCAGCTGAGTATATTAAATGGCCTCATGTAAAACTACATTACCCCAGGAGCAACCACTGACCCCTAATGGCCAAGGTTTTTAAAAGAAGAAATTATGTAATTGAAGCCGACCAGTTTAAAGGCATCATCTAGAAATATAATATACAAAAAATAGTGCAATGATTACAGTAAAGATGCATGCCAGGATTTGTTTTTTCTGCACATATAATGCTTCCTAGTATGTTTCATTCCATCCATACATACATTTATATAATGTGATTCCCTGTCTGAGCAAAAGTTCAGCCCATGTACCTATACTTAGGCAGGAAGTAGTTTTCCCCGTGTAGCTGACTTCCTGTTAACTACAGGATGGTGGATCGTGTCTCAGCTGGTTGCCATCTTGTTTCCTGTTTCCTGTTTCCTGTCCCAGGTCCTATATAAACTCCTCAAGCCTGTTACTTCCTGCTTGAGTACTGTGTCCTAGCTCCTGCTTAGCTTACAGTCCTCTCGCCTAGGAACTCACCTTCCAGTTTGTTCCTCTCCTCGCAGTCCACCCTGCAAACCTCGAGTGACCTGCTTACCGCTCGTCAGTCTTCTGCTACTCCTCACTTGGATCCTTGCCTTCTCCTGCTGTTCCAGATCAAGACTCCAGTGCCTCCTTGTGTTTGTGTCTTAGCCCTGCCATTGGACTCCAGCCATACACACCAGTATCGTAACAGGATACTCAAGCCCAAAATGGAGTCCGCTGGGGCTGGAAGCCCAGAAGCTCGCATCAAGCAACTTCACACTGCTGTGGCTAATATGCGCACTGAGATGCAGGCATTGAGGATGAAATATGACGCTTTTGAAGGCCAGACCTCCCACAGCATCCAAGTCTATGGACAAACCATTCAGACCTACGTGGAACGTGCAGACATTATCCGACCGGATACTCCACTTGGAAAATCAACGTCCGCCACCACATTGGTTCCGGGTAGTGAGCGCCTAAGTTGCCTCCATTTGATTGGCGGGACCGTGACAAATTCCGGGGTTCCTTAACCAATGCCAGATTATACTTTGACGCAAATCCAACACAGTTTCGACGGATAGGTCTAAGTGCTATTGCATCATTATGCTATTGACAATAAAGCAATTGCCTGGGCTAGCCCCTTGATTGAGACCCAAGACGCCCGTTTGAATCACCTGGAGACTTCATTGACGCCATGAGTCAAATGTTTCGAGATCCCAATCGTGGTGCATACAGCGGAAGCAGCAATCCTAGCATTGCGTCAGGCAAACGCCCCGTGGCCGAGTATGCAATGGAGTTCAAGAGGTGGGCAATCGACACCAATTGGAAGATGCAGCAAAGATTGTCTTTTTTTAGGAAAGGACTATGCAGCTCATTAAAAGACGAACTGGCCCATGCAGAAGCCCCCTTAGGTTTGGATGCTTTCATAAATCACTGCATCCGAATTGATATCCGGCTGTCTGAACGACGACAAGAAAAATGGGCTACTTTGAACTATGATACCAAGCAGGCCCAGTCTGTTCCCGTCTCCTTTCCCAAGGAACCCCTGGAAGAACTCGCAGAGAATCAGGAAGTAAACCTATGCAAGTAGATTCTATATTAGACGTGAGAGCGTTGACAGAAGAGAGCATCGGCTTCGGGAGAGTTTATGCTTCTACTGTGGGAAGTCTGACCACTTCCCTTATCAACTGCCCTAGCCGTCCGTGGAGATTGGTGGCAGCCATTATGATCCTGACTGCTCAGATGGAGAATCCATTGCTTCTGAGAGACAGAATTATCCGAGAAGCATTGGTCCATTCATCTCATCAGTCGACACCGCAATATTAAGAAAGAGAACAAAGACTCCTCATTGCTTCCTTCCTATTAAATTCTGGCTAACTCCCAGTGGATATCCACCTGGGCTATGGTGGACTCTGGGGCAAGTGGTAATTTTATGGACCTGTCCTTTGCTCGAAAACATGGGGTTAAGATTCCAGAAAAGACTCTCGCCCATGGTAATGGAGACCGTAGATGGATCTCCACTGAGCTCGGGCCAAGTGGATCAAGAGAACCGAACCACTTGAAGTCATTATGACTTCTCAACATCATGAAGTACTGTCGTTTCTATTAATCTCTTCTCCACACTTTACCGTCATCCTGGTCTCCCCTGGTTGTAAGCACAGAATCCAGTGATTAACTGGGAAACCAAGGAGATAAGACATTCCCAGTGGGAGATGGCGCTCAACAGCTCACTCTGAACAAGGCCCTGAAGACCAGTTCAGACAAGAAGTCAATAGAGCTACCGTTAGTATACCTGGATTTGCGGATGTCTGCAGCAAACAGAATGCAGACAAGCTTCCCCACCCCGACCCTATGATTCCCCATAGAATGCTTCGGGTGCACCAATACCTTTTGGAAACATTATCCTTTGGCAGGTCCCGAATTAAAAGCCTGAAGGATTACATAGAAGAAAATTGGCTAAGGGGTTCATCCGCCATCTTCTCACCAGCGGGGGCTCCATATTTTTGTTAAAAGAAAGATGGTTCCTTGAGACCTTGTATGATTATAGGAGAATTAAACAAGATTACCATAAGAACCGTTATCTTTACCACTGATCCCGAGCTTCTGGAAAGAGTACAACATGCAAAGATTTTTTCCAGTTAGACCTACGAGGCGCCTATAACTTAGTCGTATCAGATCGGGGATGAATGGAAAACAGCTTTTAGGTCACGTTACGGCATTTTGAATATTGTGTTATGCCTTTGGCCTTTGCAATGCCCAGCCACCTTCCAACATCTCGTCAATGACATCTTTAGAGACCTCCTGGACCAGTTCATAGTCATTCCTGGACGATATTTTGATTTTTTCCAACTCAATGGAAGAACACCAGAGACAGTGAAACTTGTTCTAGAACGTCTGAGAGAAAACCATCTCTACATCAAGATTGAAAAATGTGAATTCCATCAGACTGATGATCCAATTCCTTGGCTATGTTATTTCGCCTCATGGTCTACAGATGGACTCTAGTAAGATTAAAGCAATAGTAGACTGGCCTACTCCCAGAAACATAAAGATGTTCAACGTTTCATAGGTTTTGCCAACTTCTATAGACGCTTCATTAAGAATTTCTCAGAAATAATTTCTCCCATTACACAGTTGACTAAGAACAAGAATGCTTTTGTTTGGTCTCCTCAAGCACAAGAGTCCTTCTCCTTCCTAAAAGCCAAGTTCACTACAGCCCCTGTATTAATTCATCCTGACCCAGAATGTGCCTTCAGTGTGGTAGTGGATGCTTCAGACTGTGCTATTGGGGCTTTTCTATCTCAGAGAACAGGAGACAAGAGTTTATTACATCCTTGTGCGTTTTTCTCCCGACGTTTATCATCTGCTGAGAAGAATTATGATGTGGGGAATATAGAACTATAGTGATTGTCGCAGCCTTTAAGGAATGGAGACACCATCTTCAGGGAACCTCACAGCAAATAATCGTTCTTACTGACCACCGTAATTTGGAATTCATGAGATTGGCCAAATGTCTATCTCCTCGCCAAGCTCGTTGGAGTCTTTTCCTCAATCAATTTAATTTTGTTATTTCATACAGGCCCGGATCCCGTAATGTCAAGGCGTATTCTCTATCAAGAATGTTCTCAAATTATTACAATAATAATATTCCGCTCAAAACAATTGTTCCTGAGTCTGTTGTGGGAGTAATCCATAATAAAGACTTGCATGAAGAAATAAGAGAGGCCTATGGCATCGACTCCTTGTTGTCTCAACCACCTGATGATGTGCATTTAGTCCTTAAGAACAAGATGTGGGCCCACGGGCAGCAGCTATATATACCCGAAAGAGTAAGACTGAAGATCCTGAGACTAGCCCATGATTCTAAGATTGCTGGGCACAAAGGAGTGCAAAAGACACAGGAATTTCTATCCCGATTCTTTTGGTGGCCCAATTATTTACAGGATGTAAGGAAGTATGTGACATCATGTGACGTTTGTGCCCGATGCAAGACTCCACGTTCTCCACCCACGGGTTTGTTACAGCCTTTGCCAGTCCCCCTCTCGTCTCTGGGGTTCCATTTCCATGGACTTTATCGTAGACCTGCCTACCTCTAAAGGGAAAAATACTATTCTCGTAGTAGTTGACCGGCTCACCAAGGCGGCACATTTCATCCCATGTACCGGTCTACCCTCTGCCAAGGACACTGCTGACCTCATAATTCAGAATGTGTTTCGCCTGCATGGAGTTCCTGATGAAGTGATCTCGGATCGTGGGGTGCAGTTTACATCCAAATTTTGGCGGAGTTTTTGCTCAGCACTGGACATTGATATTAATCTATCAACCGCCTTTCACCCACAATCTAATGGACAGACTGAACGCACAAATCAGACCCTGGAACAGTACCTGCGATGCTATATTTGTCACCTACAAGATGACTGGGTTGATCTACTTCCTGTGGCTGAATTTTCGTACAACAACTCCCAAAATGCCTCCACCAAACAAACGCCTTTCTTTGCAAATTTGGGATACCATCCAAACATACTTCCTAGATTCCCTGCTGTTCCGCATATTCCAGCTGCCGCAGAAAGGATCTCTACACTACAGCAAAATTTGCAACTATTGAAGGAAACACTAGAGAGGGCTCAAGAAAATTACAAAAAGATGGCAGATAAACGTCGAAGACCAGCACCAACTTTGAAAGTGGGGGATAAGGTATGGCTGTCTACCAGAAATTTGAAACTTAGAGTGCCTTCACCAAAACTGGGACAGAAGTTTGTCGGGCCATATAAGATCATCAAGATAATCAGTCCAGTAGCTGTTCGGCTCAAACTCCCACCATCTATGAAGATCCACCCTGTATTTCATGTATCTCTTCTAAAGCCTGCCGTGTCCACCCCTTTCCAGTCGTGTTCCTCCTCCTCCTGATGCAGTGGAGATCGATGGGCAAGAACAGTTTGTTGTGGAGCGAATCCTGGACTCGAGAATTTTCAGGAACCAGCTGCAATACCTCATTAAGTGGCAAGGTTATGGGCCCGAAGAAAATTCGTGGGAACCCATGAGTAACATCAATGCTCCTCGATTGATAAGACAATTTCATCAAAGACATCCGGAAAGACCGAGTCAGGTATCGTCCAGAGGCCGCTCTTGAGGTGGGAGTAATGTCAGGAAGCTCCTGCTATACCGTGGAACTTGCTACTGTGTTTGCCCTCAGTCAAGATGGTGGATCGTGTCTCAGCTGGTTGCCATCTTGTTTCCTGTTTCCTGTCCCAGGTCCTATATAAACTCCTCAAGCCTGTTACTTCCTGCTTGAGTATTGTGTCCTAGCTCCTGCTTAGCTTACAGTCCTCTCGCCTAGGAACTCACCTTCCAGTTTGTTCCTCTCCTCGCAGTCCACCCTGCAAACCTCGCGTGACCTGCTTACCGCTCGTCAGTCTCCTGCTACTCCTCACCTTGGATCCTTGCCTTCTCCTGCTGTTCCAGATCAAGACTCCAGTGCCTCCTTGTGTTTGTGTCTTAGCCCCTGCCATTGGACTCCAGCTATACACACCAGTATCGTAACAGCAGTGTTTCTGCCGTAAAGGGGAAACAAATATCTAAACAATATCTTTCCCAAAGTTGGGCACTTTTGTCTCAACACACAGAAAACAGCTCTGTGTCATGCCCAGGAGATTAGGTGGCCTAGCTTTTTCTGGGCAGCCTTTGAAGCCAAACCCCTTTGGTCTAGAGATGAGCGAATTTCTCAAAAATTCGACTCGGCCGATTCGCCAAATCTCGAAACAAAATGAATTCCATTTCGTCAGATTAGATTCGCTCATCCCTACCTATAACATAAGGAATGATGGAGGGGGGTGTGCACTGAGAATGGGAGGAGGAAAGATAGAAGAAGCACAGCAAAGGATCCTGGGACTTGTAGCTTTACGAGGCAATGGGAAACAGCTTGTAGATTTAAAAGGCAAAGGAAAACAGCTTTAAAACAGTAAATGCTGCTACTCAACTGCAGAGGAAACATACAGCACAGAAAATGCACAATAAGAACTGAAAGCATATAACACTAAATGGCAGGACAGGGAGCCAATGGCTCCATTCTCTTTCATGATTTTTAACTGTTTGTAAATCCTAAGAATACATAAACAATTTAAAAAGCAGTACCACCAGAGATCCAGGGCATGTGTCCTGAATTTCTTGGACATAAATTCACCTCCTGGAGCACCCATGCCTGTGGGGCCCATAGGCAATTGCTAGTGTGCTCAATGGATAAGATGGTCCTGATGACAATATAATAAATAAGTTATCAGTATATTAACAATACATAAATAACAAAAATTTGACATAGTTATAGATATTATCAACCCTTTAACGACCGCCCACCGTCTTTTGGCGTTGGGTATTTTAGATCGTTCGTCTGCCGCAAAGTCTTTTGGCATCACTGCAGACATCAGGGTTTGCACTGCAGCTCCTGCAAGCTGCAGGGAGCTGGGGGACACCTCCGCTCCCCAGAGCTTAACCCTTTGATTACTGCAGTCAGTAACTGCAGCGCAATCAAGGGTGACCGGTGACCTGACAGAGCCTGGGGAACAGCTGCTTAGTCAGCCCTGGGGACCTAGAGTAGCCCCAGGGCTGTCTGTGTAAGAAGCCAATGATCAGGGCAGACTGTGTGCCAAATAAAACAAGGCCTCATACAACTGCATCATTGAAAAAATAAAAACACAACACAAGGAGGCAAAAACTGAAAAAATATGCTGGCTATTAACTACTTTTCAGGTGTTCGGCTTAAGGGGTTAAATAAAAAATAATAAAAATGATACATATCATAAACACATTTGACAACAGTTCATTTAACAATGTATTGCTACATAAGAAAATGAACAATTAACTTTGTGCCTCCATCACAGCTTTCATCTCTGACAGGAAAAGAATTTTTCGGGAGAAAAAATTATAAAAAAAAAACAAAAATTTTGATCGCTATTTATTAAATAAAATTTTCTACCTATGTTTAATAAAAAAAATTTCATTTTTTTGTTTTAGCAAAGTGCTTTATGATTCAACAGTATAATATTTTATAAAATACTAGCAAATATAAATTTCTACATTGGGCATAGTAAAATCCAGTTTTTTACTTTTTAGCAATCACACAAATCACAGATAGACCAAAAACTTTGGGCCCCTATTTTCCTTTTGGGTTTTTTGTCAGAAAAGTATTGTAAAAATCACCAAACAGTGGTGCCTTTTTAGCGCAGTATAAATTATTCTCACAGGCAAAAAATATTTTAAGCATCTTACCAGGGCCCAAATCTTTTACAGAACCAAGCGGGTTAAACTTATACTTTTACTTAATATTTAATTTAACTATCTTAATTTATAAAATTTTTTTTCCCCCCCTAATACAAAAAGATCTTAAATACTGGGTTATAAGCACAGAGGAATTACCTTCAACATATATGCACCAAAATATAGATAATACCTAAAATATATGCCAAAACGAAGTAGGATTCGCTAATTAACGGCTTTAGATGCCATTTCGTCATATTTTATGCCCAGGCCCCATTACCAAAATCCAAATAGACTCCACAACTCATTGTATGTAATACTAGGGTTGATAATGGGGCCTCTATAGGTAAAATAGATTTGTTATAGGGCTCACAAATGTATTATATCAAACCTTGTAGTTCATGCTGTAATGAGTCTATTTAATATATGGGTTTATCTATTTGACTTAAATTATTGCTATCAATTATCTTTTCAGTGATATCCTAATTTTTTAAGATGCACTAGTGGATAATGCTGTTTCATAACATCCCGCAAACATATCACAAACATAGCCATCTGAATTTATGAATAACATTTACCGTAACAAAAAGACATATTATTTTGATAAAATCTTCCCGTCCTCAACACTTCTTAACAATTTCTTCTCCCCCAAATTTTAATACCTTTGGATCAGAATTGGGGTGAATTTTAAAGTGTGCTGAAGCACTATGATTGTCAATGTCAATTCTAATATTGCGGCAATGTTCGCGAATGCAAGTTTTCAGTTCATACTTGTTTTACCAATATATCTGAGTCCACATGGACATTCCAATAAATAAATCATGTTTTTACTATCATAGAGATGAAATCCCTAATGTTAAATTCTCGTAATTTATTTGAAAGTATAACCATCCTAATAGTACTAGGGTTGCATATCAACATATCAATTTTACAACTGTAAACCAAAAAAAGGGGAAAGCAAGAAGGCATATAGGATGGGCTTCTGCCACATTACAAAAACACGTATATAGTTATAGTTCAGAAAATAAATCCATTACTTGAACATTAAAATGTATTCAAGACATTTTTCCTCACTTTCAGGACATGACTACTGATGGAGAGCATATATGTCCAAATATGATCCTCACTGTTTCAACATTTAAAAGTTCATCAAGGATATTATGCTCAGGAACTTTAAAAATGCCAATTAATATGGCTGCACTTCCAATTTTGCAAGAAAATGCAACACAATAAAATGTTTAAAACACAAAAATTTGTATTTAAATATTTAACTATATATGCAATAGATCATCTACAAAGTAGAGGCAAGCCCCCCCCCGCCTCCCCCAAGCTCCTCAATACTAAGGATCAATGGATTCAGTATACATACAGTAATTACATGTTGTTTCTGCAATTAGTTTGTATGTTTGTCCTCCAGGTACTCCAGTCCCCACCCCCCCACGGCAAAAAACGTACTGATAGGTTAATCTGTTATTTAGACTGTGATCCCCAATGGAGACAAGGACCAATAGGAATAAGGACAATCTCTGTACAGTGCTATGGAATATAACAGCACCATATAAATGAATAAAATAAATATATCCTCCTCAAAAATTCTGGATAATATGAAAGATGTAGAAATATGTAACAATTCCAATCTTTTCATTTATGCTCTCAGTTGTAGATCCATTGAAAGGGAACCATAATTTTTGTATTTTTGAGTTATCTTCTCTGAATTGGAAAAAAAATTGTCCGCTCCGATGACAGTGCAGTAGTTTTAGAGCATTTAATAAATCAGATTTTTTCCTGTTTGATCATAAAGATGTGTATTTCTTGTTTCAGTTTACATCAACAATGTGTCTTGTGTATTATTCAATATAACCAGTCTAAATTGTTCCTGGAACTTTAAAACAGATGCCCCTAATGACATCAACTACAGCTTTGCATTGAGGTAAGCATTTATAACACTGCATTATTTTTTTCTCTGAGATGCTATAAAAACTACGAAAAAAACAATAACTTTAAATTTTCTTCTCTGCACAGGTTAAACTCTAGATGGTCAGCATGTACACACTATTTTAAGAAATATAAAAAGAATGTTGGTTGTTACATGCAAGATATTTTTTCCCATTATAAGGATGACAAACCTCTAGATAAGATAAAGATTGGATTCTTTAGCGATTCACATAATTTCTCGAAAACATTCCGTCCAGAAGCTGTAGGTGAGATGCAACATATCTAAAATCTGTTTATCTATCTATCTATCTATCTATCTATCTATCTATCTATCTATCTATCTATCTATCTATCTAGCTATCTTTTTGTAATATAAATTGCAAACTGGTTTAGATAGCTTTTATGTGTTAACCCTTTACCAACATTTGGCCTAAGGTTATATAAATGTTAATAAGGGTGTCTGAAGCAGGCTCAATCGCTGAGCCCACTCCATAGGTATCGGTAATGGGTGTTAATTACAGCTGATGATAAATGCTGTAAAATGTCCAGCGTTTTTAAAATATGAAATCCTTGTGTATTAGAAGCCAAAAACAGAACCATATACAGGATAAAATCTTTGCGTTTCAGGCTGTAAATGACAGGCCCTTAGTTATAGCATAGTTGAAATAGCAGTAACACAGGGTTTATATAGCCAGTCATTGATTGAAGCAATCAAAACACGTGTACAAAGCTAGATGGATACAAAAAGACACCCCCATTCACAGGACATATTAGAAAGTAAATACAAACATATACACAGTTAATATTGCCATTGTCTACTGTTTAACCCATGTGCGTGCATAGTATTGAGCATGAAAATCTAAATAAATAGCTTTCACTTATGATCTCTTCAAAGCATAGGTTTCCAAAAAAAAGCCCCCACTCTCAGAAACCACCTCTTTTTCAGTCTTTATGACCCAGCTACCACTGATTGCGTCATATTGGGTGTTTTAGATGCAGACATAGCATTGTTGGACATTTTGCTGCATTTTTTTTTATCATTTTAAGTGATCCTGGATATGTGCAATTCTGTTGCATCGGGTGAGTTTGCTCTTAATTACAACTGACACCCAACACTGTTTAATGGTTTATACATCATGGCACATTGTTCCTCACTACAATTCATCCCCACCCCCCCCTCCGCGACAAGATCACAGAGTACCAAGTGGGTGCCATGGCAGCTGGGAGCCTAATGAAGGCTTCCATAGCTAGCATGTTACTGCTACTATTAGTTCCTGCCTCAGGCAGAAAGCAATAGAGACATCATCTTGGTACACCCGTCTGCATTTTTTATATAATGTAGAAAGGTGTATAAGCCCCCTAATGGTCAAGTACTCTGGGGGGACTACAGCTATAGCTGAGTGTAAAGATAAAAATAAAAAATAAAAGTTCAAAAAACCTCACTTTAAAAGGATAGGCAATTTGCTTTTGAGTATGAGCTTTTCTAAGTCAACTTGCATTCCTTTTGCAGCATAGAAAAGTACTTAAATGAGCATATTTTTCTTTAATGTTCAAAAAGCATATTTGAGCTATTAATCTTCACTTAAGATACGTTACACAGCAATTCTAAGACAATGTTTACAAAAAAATATGAGACATTTACTCACTTTTGTGAGATACTGAATATTTCATTGGACAACACTGAAGATATGAGTGTAATCAGTGAACAGCCTGTATAGCAGTGTAAATTTGTTGTTCCTGTCACGTTTTCTAACCAGGATGGCTAGAAATGTCCGGGTATGGCGGATCCTCAGGGCCCACCACGGGTGCAGATGGTAACACTCGTGGAGGGTAGCCGAAGTGAAGGACGGGATAGCCAGACACTGGCGACGGATAAACGGATAGTGTAGTCCCAGACAGGTAACAGAGGTATTACGGCAGCCTGAATCAGCAGGCAGTAACTGGAGAGCAGTATGTCAAGAAACAGCAGGAAAACGGATGTGCTGGACAGTGCAGGGTTAATGCCAAAGTTCACTGGAAACTCAAGGGTTAAACAATAGGAGCGCAGCAAACAGAGGTCTAGCTCAAAGGATGGAAACCAACGAACTGACAACAAAGGTAGAGAAGGAAGTTCCTTAAGAAGGCAGAGGTCACAGGTCACTGGGCTGGACATAGGAACACTGACCCTTAAATACTCGTGCAATGCCGTGCACACACCCTAGGGGGCGCGCACACATGGCACAGCAGCAGAGCGGACGAGAGCAAGCAGGAGCGAGGGCCGGTGAGTGGATGCTGCCAGCGGACGCTGCTGTCGGCGCCGCCGCAGCAGAGTTGGGAGCCGGGGCAGGTAAGTAAAAAGGGCCTGCAGCAGAGGCACGAGCACGACCGTGGAAAGAGACAGCGGTTGCGGCGTGCACCGTGACAGTACCCTCAAAATAACTCAACAATGTCTAAACCACTGGTAAGAAAAGTGAGTACATCTCTAAATGATAAAGGAACAATTGTGCCCAAAATGTCAATATTGTGTGTGGCCACCATTATTTTCCAGCACTGCCTTAACTTTCTTGGGCATGGAGTCCACTAGAGCATCACAAGTTATCACTGAAAAACTCTTCCACTACTCCATTATGAGATCACAGAGCTGATGAATGTTAGACCTTGCACTCCTCTGCCTTCCATTTGAGGATGCCCCACAGATGTGCAATAGGGTTTATGTCTGGAGAAATCGTTAGCCAGTCCAGCACCCTTACACTCATTTTCTTTAGCAAGGCAGTGGTCATCTTGGAGGTGTGTTTGGGGTTGTTGTCATGTTGGAATATTGCCCTGTGGCCCAGAAGGGGGAGAACGTGCTCTGCTTCTGTATGTCACAGTACATGTTGGCATTCATGGTTCTCCCAATGAACAACCACCAGCACTCATGCAGCCCCAATCCATGACAAACCCTCCATCACACTTGACTGCAGGCAAGACACACTTGTCTTTGTGCTCCTCTCCAGGTTGCCACCTCAAACACTTGACACCATCTGAACCAAATAAGTTTTTCTTGGTCTCATCAGAACACAGGACATGGTTCCAGTAATCCATGCCCTTAGTCTGCTTGTCTTCAGCAAACTGTGGTTTTCTTGTGTATCATCTTTATTCTTCCTTCTATGTCGAGGCTTGTTCTGAGTGGAGTCTGTCTTCTTAAACTGCTGTATGGTCTTGGCCCCCATGCTGCAGCTCAGTTTAAGAGTGTTGGCAATCTTGTTATGACCTGGGTCATATTTATGCAGAGTAAAAATTCCTATTTTCAGATCCTCAGAGAGTTCTTTGCCATAAGTTACATGCTGAACTTTCAATGACTAGTATGATAGCGTGTGAGAGCGATAACACCAAATTTAACACATATGTTCCTCATTCGAACCTGAGACATTGTAACAGTAATGAGTCACATGAGGGTTGTACTCACTTTTGTGATATATGTATATTATATATATATATATATATATATATATATATATATATATATATATATATATATATTATATATATATATATTATATATATATATATATATATATACACACACACATATATTGTGAGAGGGCCCAAGGTACCATTATGGATGTGTCTAACCTCAGGGAAGTAAAGTCGGTTGTATTTTGGCTCTGTAATATTTGCTGACACTTTTTGTATGTAGCATGGTTGTTATCAAGATCTGGGCCATTTCTTTACTGGAGCATTCTGAAAGCTGGGTGTGATGACTGCTCCCATGTATCCAAGCCAAGGCCTATTTAAGCCAGGAGGCTTAGGAGATCTGAGGTGTGGTTCACAGTCAGAAGTCTGTCTGACTATGCTGTACCTGCTGCTGCTTATAACCCAGGATTTGTCACATTCCCTTGATCAAGGTGGGGAAAGAACTCAGAGAGCTTTACTGGATAAGAGGCTGTAAGGTACTCTAATCACAGACTGTGTAACCATTTTATTTCGGGGCTGAAGTTAAGAAAAATGTTTTGTTCTTTGTTTGTTTTGACGACTGAATAAAAGTCAATACTTTGAAAGGAGGCCAAGGAGTTGTTTAGCTGGACTCCACGATTGATGGAGAATGCGGACATAATCCAGCCTGTAAATGATATGTCCTGGGTCAAGGCCTCAGTGCAGAGTTTGTCTACATACAGGTTCAGCAAGCAAAAAATTAATTGCTAATCCTGAAGATGTCCGTATTGTCCGACACCATACGGTCCCGGAAAAATCGAGCTCCATCAACCACAGATGACAGTCATTGGGTGAGAAGAATTCTCCAACAGATAACTTTAGAGGACAACATCGAGAGCTTTCTCATGGTATTTGAGCTAGTGGCTGACATGAAGAAGCTGCCGCAGGACCAATGAGTCTAGATCCCTTATTTAACTTGGGAGCCCCAAAGTTCTTACTATGACTTTGCCTTGCAGAATGCTAAAGAGTACCCTAAGTTAAAAGCCGAGATCCTGGCATGCCTTGCCATTACTATGAAGGTCTAGGCTTAGAGGGTAAACCACTGCGCATACAATATAGACAATCCTCCAAGATTTCAGCTGTTTGACCTGTTACATCTCGTCCAGAAATGGTTACAGCCAGGGGTATGTTCCACAGTGGAAATGGTGGAATGGGTGGTCTTTTACCTATTTTTGCATTCTCTTCCGCGCCCCATGCCCCCAGACAGAAGATGAACCAGTGGGGCTGGTGGAAAGATTTCCCTCCATGCATAGATCACTGGCAGGTCTGGGGAACCTGAAATTCCCATACTGGGAGGTCTGGAGAGATTTGGACCCTCAGAAACTGGGGCCCAAACCCCTAAGAGAGGGTCACACCAAAGCCAAGGAAGGGCAAAACCCTGTGACCAGAGGGAAGCCCAGAGATATTATATGCTGGAGATGTTGAGTCCTGAGTCATATGGCAGTATCCTCTGACCACAGCGCTCAGGGACTGCTTTGCAGCCTGTCACCATTCCCTCTTTGCACAGCCTGCTTGCATTGCCATATTCACCCAGGGGAATGACGCCCAAATGTTTACCATGATGGTGAATGGGACATTAGTCTCAGGACCGATGGAGTTAGGGAGCTTTGTCACACTTGTGTTGGCCACCCTCCCTCATGTATTGGTCCCTGTAAAAACTCTGGGTGTCACGTGTATCCATGGGAACACCAAGGTGGCTAGAGACAGACTGGGGTACCTGTTGCACCATGGTGGATTAGTGCCACATTTAATGCATGATGTGATTGTGAAATGTTATTGTCCATTGTTCCGGGATCTGTGGGGAAAAGTGGCTGTGCCAAGTTGCTTAGAATGACCAGACAACCCTATGGGTGGGGATCTTGAGGTAATCCCAGAAGTTCCTCTGTCAATTCTAAGGCCCCCTCAGAAGAAACTGTCCCCGACTTGGTGGTATCCAGGGAAAATTTTGGCATGGCCCAACTTCATGACTCAACTATAAAAGGGGCACTGGAGAGTGAAAAAGATAAGATGTGAGGTAGTGGAGCAGTTACTAGTCCCGGGACCACATAGATGGATGGTCATGGATATGGCTCACTCCCATGTGTTGTGGGGGTCATCTATGATAACATAAAAAAGTTGAGAGGGTCTTACAGCGCTTCTATTGGCCAGAGTGTTACCGGGAGATTACAGATTTCTGTCCCTCTTGTCCAATGTACCACATCACTTCCCCGATAGGATGCTTCCGTAGCCCTCTGGTCCTTTTTGAAAGGATAGCAATGAGAGAACTGTACAAGGTGTTAAGTCACGCAGTTGTGCATATCTGTCTACCGCCTCGTGGAGCGGTTTAATAAAACCTTGAAGGCCCTGCTTAGGAAAGTGGTAGAGAAGGATGGACCTGGCTGGGACTGTCTTTTTATCATATCTGTTGTTTTTGATTAGAGAAGTTCCCTAATCATCCACAGGGTTTTCACCTTTTGAACTCTTGTATGGCAAGCATCCTAGGGGTCTCTAAGATGTGGAGAAGGAAACCTGGGAACGTGAGGTCAACCCCTATAAGAGTGTAATGGAACATGTAGCCCAGATGCAAGAGAGAATATAAAGGATACTGCCAATTGTAAAAGAGCCGCCAGGCACAAGAGTCCAAGGCCAGAGTCTATAATGGGTCTGCCTGGCTGAGACACTTTAATCCGGGATATTGGGCATTAGTGTTAGTGCCAGTTGTCAAAAGCAAGTTCCTAGCCCAGTAGCAGGGTCCCTATGAGGTAGTGGAAAATGGGGGAGAGGTCCTTTCAGATCTACCATATTAATCTCATTAAACACTGGAAGGAGAGAGACCCTCCTGAGACTTAGTCAGAGTCAAATATTGAAGCTGTTAAGATCTTGAAGACCTTATCCCCCTCCCAAAAACAACAGTATAGGGAACTACTGCAGAGGAATAAATATCTGTTCACGGAAACCCCTGGCTGTACAAATGTTATAGAACATGATATCCTCACAGATCTCCAGTTTAGGGTAAACCTGAAGCCATAT
This sequence comes from Phyllomedusa bahiana, assembly GCA_025379985.1. Lineage (NCBI taxonomy): Eukaryota > Metazoa > Chordata > Amphibia > Anura > Hylidae > Phyllomedusa > Phyllomedusa bahiana. The sequence continues at coordinate 21,802 of JAODAL010037104.1, read as the reverse complement.
AGGGTCCCTGAAGCCTGTCGGGAGGTCATTTCTAAGGAAGTCCAAAGAATTATATAACTGGATGTGATCGAGAGGTCCACAAGTGGGTGGTCCAACCCCATAGTGCTAGTACTGAAACCAAATGGAGATACTGCAATGACTATCACAGATTCAATGAAGTGTCCAAGGTTGATGTCTATCCTATGTCTAGTGTTGATGAGCTGGTCAAGCGATTAGGACCGGAAAGGTATATTAGCACCCTAGTCCTGACTAAGGGACATTGGTAGATCCCATAGTCAAAAGAGGCTACAGAGAAGACTATGGTGTTCACGTCTGAGAGGTCGCCATTTGGATTACAGGGGGTCCCTGGAAACTTTCAGAGAAGCATGGACCAAGTTCTACATCCCAATAGAAAGTATGCGGCTGCATACTCACATGACATCATCATTTTCAGTTATAACTGGGAGAGTCATCTTAGGAAAGTAAGGGCCATCTTTAATACCTGAAGAAAGGCCATAGTTTCATAGTTTCATAGTTTGTAAGGCCAAAAAAAGACGAGACGTCCATCCAGTTCAGCCTGTTGTGCTAAAGTGTTGATCCAGAGGAAGGCAAAAAACCCCAATGAGGTAGAAGCCAATTGTCCTCATTTTAGGGAAAAATTCCTTCCCGACTCCAATCTGGCAATCGGAAAAATCCCTGGATCAATGACCCCTCTCCAGAATCTAGACACTATAACTTGTTATATTATTATGCTCCAGAAATGCATCCAAACCCTTTTTGAACTCTGTTAGTGAATTCACCATGACAAGTTCCTCTGGCAGAGAGTTCCACAGTCTCACTGCTCTTACAGTAAAGAATCCCTTTCTATGTTTATGTAGAAACTTTCGTTCCTCAAGACGTAGAGGATGCCCCCTTGTTCTAGATACCGTCCTGGGTATAAATAATGTTTACAATTAACCCAAATAAATGTGCCCTGGGGATTGAGGAAACCAGATACCTGGGATACATAGTAGGGAGAGGGGAGACTAAAGCCCAGTTGAATCAGGTAGAAGCCATCCAGAATTGGCCCCACCTCTTCACCAAGAAGCAGGTAATTTCTGGGTATTGTGGGCTACTATAGGAGGTTTGTCCCCAGGTTTGCCGAAATAGCTATTGACTGACTTGACAAGGGCACTAAGTCGGACATAATTAAGTGGTATCCCGAATTGGAGATGGCTTTTCAGGAGCTCTAACAGGCCCTGTGCAGACAACCAGTGTTGGTAGCCCCAGACTTTTCCTGTGAATTTGTGGTCGAGATGGATGCCTCCGCTATGGGTCTGGGTGCAGTCATGTCACAAGTGGTGAACGGGGAAGGAAAACCATTATATACCAACAATATATCTGAGTAGGAAACTGTCCTCAACGGAGAGAAATTATGCTATCATTGAGAAAGAATGGCTGACCATAAAGTGGGCATTAGACTCCCACAGGTGCTACCTGTTAGGAAGAAGGTTCAGGCTAGTGTCCAAAGATGCCTCACTAAAGGATGCTGGAGAAGAAAGTGAACAATGCTTGGATTACCCGCTGGTTTAAGGCCCTACAGGATTTCTTATTCACAGTAGAGTATAAGCTACAGGAGAATGCAGATGTCCTGTCGAGAGTGTGTAGTCTGGTGGTTGAAGGTGTCCAAACCCCCCGTTTTGGGTGGGGGGGATGTGAGGAGACACAAGCTGCCATTGTGGATGGGCAGTACGTGTCACTGAGGGGGTCTAGCCTTGGTGAAGTAAAGTCAGTTATATTTTGAGTCAGTAATATTTGCTTACACTTTGTGTATGTAGCATGGCTGCCAGCAAGCAGTTGATCTATGATGGTTCTTTACTGGTGCAATCTAAGAGCTGGGTGTGGTGACTGCTTCCATGTATCCAGGCCAGGTCTTGCCTGGCCTATTTAAGCCAGGAGGTTTAGGAGATGTGGGTGTGGTTTGCAGTCAGAAGTCTGACTGACTATGCTGAGGTGGATATACCTGCTGCTGCATATAACCTGGGATTTTCTACATTTTCCTGATCTGGTGGAGAAAGAACCCAGAGAGCTTTACTGGGTAACAGTAATGGAACCGCAGTATTCCAAACCAGACCTTATTTGGGCTTCTCCAATGCCCCAATCATTGTTTCAGTATAAAGAAGTAGTTATTTCTTAGAAACTTGTAACACTTTATTCTAAATATAGTAAGCACTGTCCATGCATTTAAAAGCACTATTGCAAATACATAAATGCAATGTAAAGGAATACTTAGGTTTTTGATGCGGCTGCTCCAAACTTCTCAGTGCACGCCGTTCATATCATTAGTCTCTGTCCATACCACGGACTTCTTACCCACAGCGTGGGTTCGAAAGGAGATGCCGGGAGACCGGGCCCTCCCCTTTCTCTATATTTATAATAAAGTGTTACAAGTTTCTAAGAAATAACCGACCTACTTCTTTATATTGTAACGTCTTCCAAACACAGGCTGTGTAACCATTTTGTTTCTGGGCTGAAGTTAAGCCACATGTTTTGTTTTTTGTTCATTTTGACGGTTGAATAAAAGGCAATACTTTGAACAGAAACCAAGGACTTGGTATTTTTTTTGTACTACTGTTGTTTCAAATTATTATGCAAATTATAATTTTCTCTGATTGACCTAATTGGTCGATGCAAATGAGCCATTAGAGTATAGATCAAATTTTTGTGGACAAACCTCCCAATGAAAATAGTTTTTTTTTTTTAATTTAAAAGACTTAAAATGCACTGTTCCAAATTATTATGCACAACAGATTTATAAAACATTTTATAGATTGTAAAGAACTAAAATTAGTAATTTTTGGAATTTGCATTAGGAGGTCACATTTACTGAAATCAAAAGCTATTTCAATAAAAAACATTGTAACAGGTCAAGTTACATGTTAACATAGAAGGCCTTCTTTGATATCACATTCACAATTCTTGCATCAGTTGAACTTGTGAGTATTTTTAACCCCTTAATGACCTTGGACGTATGCATATGTCCAGGTTGTTTGGGGTTTCACGCACCTGGACATATGCATACGTCCGGAGGATCGCGTGAACTCTAAAACAGAGTTTGTGCGATCGCTGCAGTATGTCACCTATATATTACAACTGACATCCTGCAGCATCGGCCCTGACCGGAGATCACTCCGGGGGAGCTATTAACCCCTTAGTTTTCGCGATGTAGCAATCGCGATAACTAACTGAGACACAGAAGGAGCGAGCTCCTTCTGTGTCTCGGTCGGCTGCCCTGTCCTAAGTGACTGTCTGTGATGTCACCATGCCCAGCCGTGCTGAAAGTTGCTATAGAGACCAGTACACAGCAATAAGCTGTGTATTGACTTCTATTGAATGACTAATCTGAAGATCATTTATTCAATTCCCCTATGGGGTCATGTAAGAAAAAAAAATGGGAAAAAGTAAAAAAAAACATGGGGAAAAAGTGAAAAACCATTAAAACACAAACATGAAAAATAAAATAAAAAGACGTACACTGCCATTTTCCCCACCAATTGCCCCCAAAAAGATAAAAAAAAATAAAAAAAATAAAAATAAAGTACACATATTTGGTATGGCCGCATGCGTAACAACCTGCCCTATAAAAATGTCATGTAAATTAACCCGCACAGTGAACGGCGTAAAAAAAAAAAAAAAGTCACAGAATTGGATTTTTGTTCATCCCGCAGCACATAAAATGGAATAAAAAGCGATCAAAAACTTATAAACGCCAAAGTGGTGCCAATTAAAACATCGGTTCATCTCACAAAAAAAAGTCCTTACACAGCTCTGTATATGGAAAAATAAAAAAAAGTTATGGTTATCAGAAGATAGCGATGCATAAATATTGTTTTACGCAATAAAAACATTTTTAAAGCGCTTCAACAAGAGAAAACTATATAAATTGGGTAACAGTGTAATCAAATCGTCCCATAGAGTAAAATTAACATGTATACTGCATGGTGAGCACTGTTAAAAATTAAAATAAAAAACACTACTAGGATTGCAGTATTTTCTTCATCCTCCCCTCCAAAAAATGGATTTAAAACCGATCAAAAAGCCTTGTCACCCAAAAATGATTCCAAAAAAAACATCAACTCATCCCCCAAAAAGCAAGCAGCTATTCAGCTATGTACACAGAAAAATAAAAAAAGTTATGCCTCTCAGACTTTAGCAATGCAAAAACATGTTTTCCTGTTTGAATAAAAGTGTTTTATTGTATGAAAGCAGTAAAACATTAAAAAAGTATACAAATTGAGGATTGCTGTAATTGCAACGACCTGCTGAGTAAAGCCAGCATGTCATTTTTAACTTATGGTGGCTGCTTTAAAAAATAAAAATAAAAACACTATCAGGATAGCTGTATTTTGTTCAAAACGCCTCACAAAAACCTTAATAAAAAGTGATCAAAGCGTCATATGAAACCCATAATGGTACCAATAAAAACATCAATTCATCTCACTAAAAACAAGCCCCTACACAGCTCTGCACACAGCAAAATACAAAAGTTATGTTTCTCAGAATAGGACAACAAAAAAATGCTATTTTTTATAGACATATTTCAATTGTATAAAAGTAATAAACATAAAAAGCTATATAAAATTTATATCATTGTAATTGTACTGACCCCCATAGTAATCTAATACTGCGCGGCAAACGCTGTAAAATTGAAACCCAAAAAACAATGACGGACCTGCGTTTTTTCCTCCCTGTTTCATGGCCCAATGCTAAAAAAAACTATGGAACACCTGTGCATCCAAAATGCACAATACGCCCCAAGATGAGATCCATGAGGGGTGTTGAAACCAAAACGGGGTGACTTGTGAAAGGTTTCACATGTTCTAGTACATTGAAGGCTTTGAAAATGCAACATGGCACCCACCAAAATCTGTGTTCCGAAAGACAAACAGCGCTCCCTCCCTTGTATGCCCTACCATGCGCCCAAACAGCAGTTTACACCCACATGTAGGGTATTGCCGAACTTGGAAGAAATTGTGTAACAAATTTTGGGAATTCCTTGTAAATATGAAACATTTTAAGCTAAAATTGCAGATTGTTGGAAAAATAAATTTTTAATTTTCACAGTTTAATGCTAAAAATAAATTGTGAAACACCTGTGGGGTCGATATACTCATTACACCACTGGATATATTCCTTAAGGGGTTTAGTTTCCAATATAGGGTCTTTTTAGGGGTGTTTATTAAGTTTTAGCACCTTAGGGTGTCCGCAAACCTGAAATTACGCCTAAATAAAAACATTTTAAAAATGAGACCTCAGAGTTCGGTAGTTGCTCCTCCTATTCTGAGGCTTGTGGTTTAGCCAAATAATGCACTAGGGCCACATATGGGATATCTCTAAAAACGGCAGACTAAGGGGTATTGATATTAAGTTGCATTTACCTGGTCACATTTAGCGTATTCCGGTGAATAATGGATAAATATTGAAAATCTGCAAGAAAAAGTGAAATTTTGAAATTTCACCTCCACTTTGCATTAACTCTGTGAAATACCTAAAGGGTTAACAAACTTCCTAAACACTGTTGTAAATACTTTTTAAGGGGTCTGGTTTCTTAGATTAAGTAATTTATGGGGGTATCTAACATGCAGGCCCCTCAAAGCCACGTCAGAACTGGACTGGTCCCTAAAAAATGTATATTGCAAATTTCCTTGAAAATGTGAGAAATTACTACTAAATTTCTAAGCCCCCTAATGTCGTAAAAAAATAAAAAGACATTTGAAAAAATGATACCAACCTATAGTGGACATATGGTAGATGCTAGTTATAAACTATTTTGTGGTGAATGAATATCTTGCTCGCAGAAATTTTAGAACTTTCAAAATGACTAATTTTTCCAAATTTTCACAAAATGTTTATATTTTTCACAAACAAACAAGAATTGTATAGACCAAAATTTCTTACTAACTTAAAGCACAATGTGTAACGAGAAAACATTCTCTGAATCACATGGATAGGTAAGAGTGTCAAAAGTTATTCTCACATAAAGTGACAAATGTCAGATTTCAAAAATAGGGCTGTGTCAGGAAGTCCAAAACTTGCTGGGTCCTTAAGGGGTTAAAGTTTCTGCTTCAGTTTCTTTGTTGGATGTCAGAATAGCCTAACAGAGATGCTGTTTTGATGTGAACTTCCTTCCCCCTCGTGAACTTTAGATCTTTTTCTTGAGGATACTCCAAAGGTCCTCAACTGGATTGAGGTCTTGAGAGGATTTTGGCCACTGACTCAGAGGTATTCTTTGCAGCACGAACTGGTGCATTGACATGGAAGAAAATGATTTTGCTATGGAGGGCACAATTCTTCTTTTTGTACCATGGAAGAAAGTGGTCATTAAGATACTCTATATACTTTGCAGACATCATATTCTATCTACCAGATCTCTCGCCATGATTCCAGGCCAAAACATAACTTTGCCACCTCCTTGCTGATGTCGCAGCTTTGTTGGGACTTGGTGCCCATCCACCAACTATCCACTACTTTATCCATCTGGACCATCCAGGTTTGTATGGCACTAATTAGTAAACAAGTGTAAAAATTATATTTCTGCTTATGAGCACTGGTGGCCGCATGGTAGGTTTATGGACAACTAAAATCCTCTGTCGGATCCTACGCCTTGAGGTTCCTGGGACTCCAAATGCATCTTCAAATATCTGTTTGCTGCTGTGTGTATTTTATGTATTTTTGGCAGCGTCTATGTTAATCCAACAAATTTGTCTTGCAGAAATCTCCTCATTATGGGCGACATGTATGAAGATCGGCGCGTCGAGGCGTCCGTTTTCACGGGTTTTTACGTGAAAGCTGAGTCTGATGTGCGCTCGTAACTGTGGTGTAAAGTTCCCTGCGCCTCGCCTGTGTGTGAGGCTAATTGCGGAACTTAGGCGTAACATGAATTAAGTTTAGAGACAGGCTGGAAATCAGCGAAAAATCATTAAGCATGTTAGTGAAGAGCAAAAATTTATTTTTGCTTCTTTCACCTTGTATTCTATTTAGTATATACAGCAAGAGCCAGCACAGCACAGGTGTTGCTGGGACCTGTGGTACTCCAAACAAGATTTCTATGTTCCCCGGGTGTAGTCCGGGTCATATATACGGACGTATTTACGTCCGCAAATACATCACCAAATCAGGCTAAAATAATGAACAATTAGCTTAGAATTGATACCAATGGAAAATCCAGATGTATTTGTGGACGTAAACATCAGTACAACATCATCATTGGCTTATTTAATGTCAAATGAGTCTAATTTTCTCCATATTTTTAAGACCTTTTATAGCTGATATTTATTTCTTTTGAGATCTTATATGTATTTCCTTTAATTCTTAATCATTAACTTTTTCAATACATTGGATTAGTTTTTATACGACTTTGATATTTATCTTTATTAATTAATTAATTTTAGAGACATATCATTTTTATTTGCGTACTCTTGTAACAGTAGACCTAGAGCACATTTGGCCACATTACAATAAGTTCTAGCTTCACTGCGCCCCTCCGACTCAGGTAGACCACATTGAACTAGGTCTGCCTGTCAGAGCTGTAATGCGCCTCACTTTGCCGACCTGCATCGCAGTATTCGAATCTGGTGCATCCCGCCCCAGAACGCCCACAGCACGCCCCTTCATGTTAGGCGCATACGAAAGTGGCAAAGGTTGCGCCTAACAGCGCATTCCTGCGTCCGACAGCGGAGTCGGCACAGTGAGGCGGAGTACACGCCTGTAAACAGGCGAAAATCACGATCATACATGTCGCCCTATGTCTTTATCTGCACGATACTGTGCTCAGAATCAGCCACAAATCTCTTGGCAGTACCATGATCATACTAAAGTTTTCGTAAAACAAAATTAGTAATATTTAAGATGTATGCAACATTGATGAGTCACTTGTTCTTAGTTGGAGAAGGTTTAATCTTTAAAGGGATATTTTCACCATAGATAAAAAGTGTCCTTTCTCATTATGTTTAATGTGTAAACGTAATGAACACACAAAGAAAGAGTTGCCAAAAGTCATGGAAAGACATGACACCAGCTGAAATCTATCAGAAATTAGAAAGCAATCCTGCCATATAGTGAAAAATAATATCAACTGGTTCAACTTGTGCCCTATAGAAAGTGGTCTCATTGCCAAGGTTCCACACAAAAAACATTTCATGATGGGTAAAACCAGTGAACTGTCTCAAGACCTCCACAACCTTTTTGTTGCAAAACATACTGATGGCATTGGTTACAGAAGAATTTCTAAACTACGGAAGTACCAGTAAACATTTTGGGTAAAATCGGGAAGTGGAAAGAACATAATTTCACCATACACCTGCCACCACCAGGTGTTCCACAGAACCTTTCAGACAGAGGAGGGAAAAGAATTCTCAGAAGAGTTGTTCAAGAGCCAAGAACTACCAGTAAAGAGTAATGCACTAAACTTCCATATCCTGTATGCACGTTCAATAACAAGTTTGCTCAACAACATTCAGACAGAAATACTGTGAAATACTGTGGAATATATTTTGACAGAGCAAAAAACATTCAACTCTTTGGGGTGCCATAATACCAGTTTGGGGGGCCAAAGGCCTACGTATCTTCCCAAAACCACCATACCCAAAAATGAATTTTGAGATAGGACCATTGTAATTTTTTGCTACGGGACTGTCAAACTTCTATGATTTTAAGAAAGGATGAAAAGGATAAAATTTACTGAACACTCTGATAAAAAATGCTGCATTAAAAAGAAAAACAGATGAAATGGGGTGGAATTTCCAAAAACACTCCCAAAACACAGCAAGAAAAATCTCAAAGGTTTCAGGGAAAAAAAAAGGCTAAATGGCCAACCAATACCTGAGTAACCAATGATAACTATGGAAAGAACTAAAGCCAGAGATCATAGAGGAAGCCCATGGAACCGTCGGGAAATTAAAAGAACGTTTGTGGGGAAAGGAGGGGGATTCCCCCTGAGCAAGCTTTGGAAACTAAAATTCCCTTTATAGGAGAATCTTGAAGCTGTCATCCCCAAAACAAAGGCTTTTGTACAAAGTTTTAAAAAGGGGTTTGGCCCTTGCTATGCGAAAATTTCTTGCAGCCGTCTTTGAAAGAGGGGGCCAGCTTGCATTCGAATGAGGAGGGAAGAACTAGCACCGCCCTCTTCATTCACTTTTTTGGGGGAGTCCCGTCGGCTATATTTGGGAAATTTTTTTTGGAAGTAAATGAGGAGGACGGCACTAGCAAAAACCCTCCTCATTAAAATGAGGGCCAGCCCCACCCCTTAGCAATAAAGAATTTATGTAGGGGGGAATACCCCCTTTAAAACTATATTTCGGGAAAGGGTGTTCAATCCCTTTTTGCGTTTTCATTTTCATTTTTTCCCCTAATTTTGGAAATTTTGGGGTTTTGGTTTTCCCTTTGCTATGAAAATTTGGGGAGGGGTTTTGCTATGAGATTGGTGAGAATTAATGTAAATACCCCCTTTAGAAATTTTATTTACTTAAAAAAATTGGGGGAAACTTTGGTTCAAAATTTTCATCCGGGGGTTAGAAAAAATTTTTTCAAAAACTTGTTCAAGGCATTACATTATTTGGCGCTTTTCAGCATTAGAAAGATCCCTTTTATTTCCCATATTGCTAGAAGCCCAGGACCTGCTTAATAATGTGGAATGTCCTTCTTTTGATTTAAGAAATCCAAGAGCCCTGAGTCACAATGCTATCCATGAGCTTAACAAATTTTTCCCAAAATTTTAAAAATCTATATTTTACAAATAAAATTTGCATAATATTTTGAAATGAGGTGCATATATATTTCTCAAAGGGTAGTCATATATATTATAAAATATATTTTTAATAGTATTTATATATTATATATATATATAAAATTTATATATTATAAAATATTTTATATGATATTTTACAGGCAGCCCCCTACTTACTTTGTTCCGTTTTACATACCCCCCCTAGTTACAAACGGAATTTATGGGGCGTGACGGGAACCATTAAAACATGGTCACCCCCCATGAAAAACCAAGTCCCAGAAAGCCAAAGCTGCCCGTGAGATACAGAATTTTAGGTGAAATCTTCAAAAAAAAAGGCCCACAGACAGCAAAAAAAATGAAAAAAATTGTTCCCTGCATATAAAAAACCCAAAAAAAAGGAATTGCATTTAAAAAAATTATACCTGCTCCAAAATTTATATAAAATTTTCCCAACTTAAAAAACAAAAACCCAAACCCGGGGTCCCTTTTTTAACCCCCCCTTTTTTTTATTGAAACCCCCGGGGATTTTTTGCCTTGTTATTATTTATATTATTTTTTTAATTGTTTTATAATTAATAAATTTTTTAAATAAATAAAAATATTAAAAAATTTATTTTAAAAATTTTATATATATATATATATATTATTTTTTATTTATATACTATATTTTTATTTTTTAAAAATACTTTATATATAAATATAAAAATTCCATTAAAATTTATATACAAAGTATATATATTTAAAAATATATATTATATATTATATAATTTTGACTACCTCGAAAAATATTTCTCACCTCTTTTTTCAAATTATTAGGGAAAAATTTGATTTGTATCATTTTAGATTTAATTTTTTGTATTTAAAGTACAAAAAACAATCCAGTAAAGGGAAAAATTTTTGGGGGACCCCTGCTGATTTTGTAAGTTTCCCCACTGACAAAGACATGAAAAAAAGTCTAATTTTAATTTTTTTTTGGGTTAATTTTAACTTGAGGATAGAAACCCAAAAAAAAATCCAAAAAACACATTTAAAAAAAAAAAAATATCTTCCTTTTTAAAAATTTCCCTTTTTCCATAAAAAAATTTAATTTTTTTTTTTAAACCCCCCCCCCTGGGGGGGGGGTTAAAGGGGGGGGAAAAAACCCTTTGTTGGCAAGCACAGCAGTCGGGAATTTTTTTGTGGGTTGATGATGGGTTTTGGCACATGTCGGGATTTTTTTTTGGGTCCATTCTCTTTGCAGTTATTTTCTAAATCATTAAGTCTTTGGGGGCGTGGGCGGGAAAAAATTGGGGAGTTCAATCCCCCCAAATTACGTTTTCTAGGGGTTTAAAAGTTCTGGAGAGGGCCCTGGGGCCACTCCATGACCTTAATGTCCCTTCTTTTTGACCCACCCCTTTGTTTTTCTTGGGCTGTATGTTTTGGGTCATTGTTTTTGCGGGAAAAGACCCCCCCAATGCCCCTTTTTTTAAATTTGTCCTGGTGGGGGGAAGGGGGGTTTTATCACCCCGGGTTTTTTACGGTACATGGCTCCACCCTTTCTCCAAATTGTTGGGGGTTTAGTGGCCCCTGTCCCCAAGCAAAGAAACCCCCCCCAAAAAAAATTTGGTTCAACTCCAGGGCCTATTCCTTGAAAAAAATTTGTGAAAATCCTGGGGGCCCCAATGTTTGGTAGGGTCCGCTTTGTTTTTCCCAACCTTCCCCCTTTTTTTTTCCCAGCTTTGCCCAAAAATTTTCCCCAAATTTGGATTCAGATTCCAGGGCTTTGTGATGGCAATCCCAAAAAAACTTGGGATTGGGGAAATCTTAAAAGGTTGCCCTAACTACAAAGATTTGCTTTCAACTTTGTAGGGAACAAAAATGAAGACTTTTTCCCAAAAATTTTGTTTTTTAAATTTTTTTTTGTGAGGAGCTACAAAAAAATTTTATCCCCTTCTGAAAAGCTTTCGGGTTTTCTTAGTTATCGACCTTTTTGTTTTCTCCCCCCTATTGTTTGCCCATATTGTTTACCCGGGGAGTGCGTCATCCCCAGGTCAAAAGCACAGAACTGCCGGCAGCCGGGAGAGCTTGTGTTATTGGTTTCAGAAAAAGCCCCAATTACTATGTTTTTTCCTCCAAACGAAAAGGGATGGTCATTGTGGCCAAAAAGTTCCCAAATTTTTGTTTCGTCAGATACAAAGGGGATGTCTCCAAAAATGTAGCCTTTGTTTTCCCGTGTGCAAATTTTCAAAATTTATTTGGATTTTTAAGTTTCCCTTTTTTGTTATGGTTCTTCGGGGGAGGGGGGGGCCTTTTAGGGCCAAAGTTGATTTTAGTTTCCGTTTCACTTTGGAAATTTAAAACAATCTTTCCCCCTTTTCCCCCCGCATTTCACAAGGAGCGACAGTATGATTTTTGGCATTTAAACACCAATTTTAATATATAATATTAGTATAGAATGTGCCTGATTTATGAACCAGCTTTGCTGCGGGTCATAAATCAGGCATATTCTAGCGCATAAACATCAATTTTTGGCTCGGGTAAAACCCTTTCAAAAGTGGTTAAACCCCGTTTCCCGCCGTAATGCGCCCAGAATTGCCGCAACCAAAACTAAAATATGTTTGCTTTTATGTTCTGTGCACCCCGCCCCTTTTTACGGGCCCCCCAAAAACAGACACTTTTCAAAGTGCCGGTTTGGCACTCTGTTTAAAGAAAATATTGGCATACGGGGGAAATTTTAACTATTGGAATGGGGGGGGTGGGCCCCCTTTTTTTTTGGGTGAATATATGCCAAAACCCTTTTGGCGCAAAACCCCCTTTTTACATTGTCCGGCCCTGAGGTTTTTGCTTTTTTTTCTTTGGGTTGTTTTGGGACCCTGTAGAAAAAACTCGTTTATGTGTGAGTCCGAACCCCGTCTTCTTCCCGGCGGGTTTATGGCTGGACATTCCCATCTTGTTTGTACTTGCGTACAATTGTTTGTACAGATGAACGGGGCACCTTCAGGTATCTGTAAATTGCATCCAAGGATGAACCAGACTCTTCTTGACTAGTGATGAGTGATTGTGTCAACTATCATTATCGGATCGATAGTCGATATCGTCAATTATCATGCCGATATCCGATAGCCGATAATAGATAATCGCCGATGACCACTAAAGTCTATGGGAGAGGAACAACACCTTCATTCTTACACCCAACATGGGAGGAGAAGCTGGAATTAACATCAACAACAGTAAGCTGGATGCATGCTACATCTTAGGCAAGACAATTAGGCAACAAGAGTCACAGAAAAAAAGTCACAGACTATTCACTATCTCTGTCCTGTACCACAGCATGACCCTTAAACCTGCATGACCCACAAATTAAAAAGTGCCAGAAGGCAGAATTATTTGAACCATCATTTTACTTGAACTGGACATTGATTATCCCTGTCCTGGAATGCAGCATGACCCTAGAACCTGTCTGACCCAAAGATTAAAAGGTGCCTGAAAAAGGAATCTTTGAACCACCACTTTAGTTGAACTGGACATTGACTATGCCTGTCCTGGACCGCAGCATGACCCTCAAACCTGCATGACCCACAGGTTAAAAAGTTCAGGAAGAAAGTAGTCTTTGAAGCAGTATTTTAGTGAAATGGACATTGACTATCCATATACTGTAACGCAGCATGACCCAAAAATCTGCACAGGTGCCCTTATGGACCATCAGCAGAAAATTTTGCAATAAGAAATAAACTATAAATTTCACTGAGTGAAATAGAAGTATTAAAAAGTTATATGGATTACATATGGCGGCTTTGTCACCACTGACAACAGGCGACAGTTACTATGAAATAATGTGTAAAACAATTTGCGTACAAATGCACGATTAGCGCCAAACTGAGACGCACTGAGTGAAATAGAAGTTTTAAAAAGTTATATGGATTAATATGGCGACCTTCGCACCACTGACTACAGGCGCAATTTGCTATAAAATATGTATAACACAATATGCGTACAACTGAGCTCTCTGCGCCAAACAGAGGCACGGACTGAAATAAGAGAATTTAAATGTTATAAGGATTAATATGGCGGCCTTCGCACCACTGACTACAGGCGTAATTTACTATCAAATATGTATGACACAATATGCGTACAACTGAGCTCTATGCGCCAACCAGACGCACAGAATGCAATAAGAGTATTTAAATGTTATATGGATTATTATGGCGGCCTTCGCACCACTGACTACAGGCGCAATTTACTAGGAAGTATGTATAACACAATTTGCATACAACTGAGCTCTTTGCGGCAAACAGACGCACAGACTTCAATAAAACTATTTAAAAGTAATAGGGATAAGTTATGACGGTTTATGGGAACACTGACACGCAGTGATTGCAATAGAACTGAAAAAACAGGGACAATTTCAACTCCTATCAGAGGTCTACTGGCCATAAAAAGGGGTAAAAAACAATGCTTTTTCAATTCAAAATCACAGAACACACTGAGCTGCAAAATATCTCCCTTCGTTTCAAAAGCCTCTCCTGCTCCCGCCCCTCCCTCCCCCCCTCGCAGTCCCGCAGCTACACACATCAGTAGATATCCTTAAAACTTTCTCTAACTAAATAAGAAGTGAAATTCTCTAATCTAACTCTATTCTAAGCTGTAGGTAGGTGGATGATTTCTTGTATTAGAAGACATTCTCTTTCAGAGCTGTTAGAACAGCTATTGGTTTAAATGTAGACAGACACGTCCTGCTGTGAAGTGGCATAGACAGAAAATGAGCTGAACAGGAAATGCAGTTGCATAGATAAAACGAGGTCACGTGATTTTTGCAGCCAATGAGATCCATACACCGCAAAGTGGTGACGTTGTACATCCTCCTCACCCCCCCTCTATCCTTTGAGCTGATTAGCTGGCCGCCAAAATGACAGGAAACGCTGAAAATGGCACAATAAAATAGTAATAGATTATCTGTCAGATTGTCACCTAAAATATCGCGTGATCGGAAATTTCCGATAAGCCTAAAAAACGTGCCGATTTCAACTTTTGTCGATAATAACGCTAATCCCTATTCTTGACTTATTTCTTTAGACTTGATGTTACCTGTGATGTTCCACATAGAAGCAGTGTGTTTCTGGTGTGCGTTTAAAAAAAAAATCATCCATAGGTGTGTCTCTAATTAACTCAGATGTTTCCAATAAACCGGAAGCTTCCAAAGACATGACATCATCAAATCTGCTGTCCCACTAGCATAGTAATGCTAGTCTAGGTAAACCTTTGACTTTGCAGAAAGTTATAAAAATTCCTTAAAAATTTCTCTCTCTCTCATTATTCTGGCAATTGGCAAATACCTAAACTGGGTAAGGTTTATTCTGATTTCATTTCAGATAGTGAGAAAAACATGTCTTTTTATTTAGTGTATGTAAATTTCTGGCTATGTAGTTGCCCACAAGTGCTGTGTTTGAAGAAGTGAAAAAAGAAGAGTGCATGAATAGTAGTCCTACAGTATCAGTGAAAGATCAGTAAAAGGAAGATAGAAAAAGAGAAACATTAATAAATTGTATCTTCAACTCTTGCTCTTTTGACCCACTCTCCGCCTCTAGCATTTTAACTGAGGCACTAACTGGGGAGCAACAGATGCATCCCAATCCTACAGATGGTTTTACTACAATGTACAATACAATTTAGAGTTTATAACTAGAATAATAGTTAAAGTGTAAGCTAAACCCTCTCCTACCTCAAATATTACCGTAATATTGGCTTTCTTGTGCTACAAGTATTTGAAAGGATTCTAGGAGGTTACTAAAACTGCTAAAACTGAATTTTTGTGTCATTGCAAAACAACTCAAGTATTTATCATAATATATATGCTGGTTGTAGAGATACTTACCCCTCCAAGAAATATCCGTGTGTTATCTGAAAATGGACATACAATAATAAATTGGCTTCCACCAGCAAGTAAGGTGTATAATGGTCTTCAAGATGAACAGATATCTACATATGATTCTGAAGAAGAGGAACATTTTCTATATGAAATAAGAGTTATAGAGAATAAATCAAAGCAGTTATTCAGGGTAAGTACTTACAGATCACTGTTTGTTCGCTTGGGTAAAACAGGATAATGTCAAAGCAGTAGACATAGGGTTCTGTAGACCAAACTTAGTTTCATTTGTACTATGTTTAGTCTATTTAATAATGGTATACCTTTTTGAGAGACTCAAAAGCATGGTTTACCACATAGTCTATTTATGTAATTTTGTGTTCTCTGAGGATTTAAGAGTTGATTAAGTCTCAATAAATAATTGACAGCATTCCCTAAGTAAGCATTCATTCAGCATAAATCAGTGTTTAGGAAAAGCTACTTAATACCAAGGATTTCCATAAAAATCTTCTGTATATCGATCTCGTCACATCAACTTGCTTTTTAATATGCCCTCTGCATAGTTCACTAATTTAATTGCAATATTGTAACTTTAAATGGCTATGTACAAGTTATTGAATGCCTAAAAAAGTATATTGTAGATGAAAGAGAAAAAGAGGGGGGAGGGAGGGAGGGCGCACACTAGTGTAATGCCATTAAAATAATAAATAAATCAAAAAATGATGAAAGGCTCTCACCTGATGAGGTTGTGCAATCCAAAGAGGCACAACACTCCCAGAAAGTTTTCAGGGCTATTGCACCTTTCGGCCTGAAGATAGCACCTGGATCCAAAAAATGTACACAAGTCCCGACTGGACCTTGGCAGAAACAATAGAGATATCCAAAATGGAGCTGGATCCGGCGATCCGAGATGAATGGAACAGCGATCTCTCACTAGCTTTAGTAGAAACAAACTCACTTTTATTGTCTAAAAGTTTAACAGACTCTTGCTGACACACAATTAAAACAAATAGATTTAAAAATCCAACACGTTTTTCTTGGGGTATACCCACTTCCTCAGGAGCCTACCCACACTGCATTTAGAAACAGTTTACAAAAGACTTCGGAACAAGCGATGGGCGTTTCTCTAAACACCATTAGCTAAACACAAAGCCCGTTAGATTCATGTGTTCTAGTTCAATAGTAAAAAAGGCTCTGAATGGATGAGGAGTTAGTCAATCACTATTCAAATCATAGCACATGGCTCAGAGTGGTAGAAACTGATAATGAGATTTTGTCAAACACATGGTGTCATTAGAAAATCTGGGTCCTAGTGTCAGTGCTCTCGCGAGAAATAGATAGTACTCATAAAAAAATGATAAATGTATGTTAAAATTACCCTGTTAAATGGACATAAAATCAAAAAATACTCGCGGAAATTTGTAATTCTATAGGTGTTACATGTACTATCCGCAGGTGGTATTAGCCCTCATATTTCGCTGTATGTATCCCGGGAAAAAATGGTAATGTTAAATGACTTCAAAAACCTCATTTAACCCTTTTTTGGCTTTAGGGTTTGCAATGTAAAAGATCCAAAACATTTCTTTTTTTTGTAAAACCTGAGAGCGATTAGGTAATCGTTGTCCACCATATCAATGGGGATAATATTAAAAACTGAAAAATCTTTATTATGTACTTCTATACAGTGCCTTGCTACATTCTGTAAAAGATCTCCTTTCTTTGTACTAGCGCGGTGACCATTCAGGCGGACATGAAGGGGGCAGGTGGTCTTGCCAACATACTGTATAGAACACTTACACTCAATCACGTAAACTGCAAGAACGCATACGGCATTTACGTGTTCAAACGGGGGAATTTTGACGCGTATTTCGCATCGTATTTGGGCTCTAATACGAGCAAGATACGCGCCGAAATTACGGTAATCCACAGTTCTCATAGGAACTATGGATTACGCCTCCTCTCCCCGCTCGTACAATATTGAAGATAAGTGACATGTCAATAATTGGCAGCGAATATGCGCCGCGAGTAATGAATGTCAATGGGACCGGCGGGCTGCAGGTCCCCACGCGCCACGGTAATATGCGCATATCAGCGCGACTCCCAAATCACCCAGCATAATTGCGGTTGTACTGTACACCCCACAATTACGCCATGTGAACATAGCCTTACAGTTGACACCCATTGCTGTTGGTGCAGATACAGTTCCTAAGCCCATACCATCCCAGCACCATAGTAGTACAGTGTACTGCTGGCACTACCAGCCTACCCAATGTTGCATTGTTTCAACACAATGCAAGAGGAAGTTTAAAATCTAAACAAAATCGAATTAGCAGATATTCAGTAATACAAATATTTTCTCCCTTTTTACATTCTTCTTTGTAGCATCATATGTACAGCGACATATGGATGCCAAAAATTAGTTATCACTAAAAATAAGTTTTTTTTTTCTATGTTACAGCAAACAAATGACACTGATAAAGAAGAAAAGATTTTTACAGATCTGGCAAAGAACAAAAAATATTACATGCAAATAAGGGCAATGCACAGGAGTAGATTTAGCCCGTTTTGGGGAGAATGGAGTATACCAGTATTTATAAACAAAGGTATTTTGTGCTGTAAACCCTTTCAAAAGTATTCTGAATGTCAAAATAAAGGAAACAGCATATTCCTGTACCTACTGTTGCTGTTAAGTTGTTGTGATTAGTTGAAAGTTTACATACAATGTCCTGTTTTTGGAATGTCACAATATGAGCATTTGATGTAAATCTTAGAAATTTGTAGAGAAAATTTGTCAATACAATTGTAGATGTTTTAGGCCAGGTTCACAGCAGTGCTAGCATTTCCGTTTAAAACTCCTGTTGTTTCTCTTTTTACTTATTTTACTGACATTTCTTCATGAATTTCCTCAGTAATTTCATAATACAAGACCTAAATATTTGTTTAAGATCTTGTCTAAATAATTATAAAGACATTTTAAATGTTGGTATGATTTAAAAGCTTTCAAACACATGTGACAACAATTCTCAACCAAGAAATATATTTATGTTTTTTCATGTATTTTTATTTTCTTTACTAGACCATAACATCTTTCCAGAATGGATTATAATTGTGATTGTACCAGCTTTGCTTGCCACTCTTGGTCTTTACTTATGTAAAAGGTAAACTATTTTTTATTTATTTTATACAGAAAAAAACCCTGTTTAATGCTACTTCTAATACTGTCTCATATGCAAAGGACTCTGAACAACCTTCTAAGTGCTGTTCATTGTGCACAGTGTAGGCTGTGGAAAGATGACTGGAATAGTTTTTCAGCAATGTGAACTGCTTATGTACAGGTGCTTCTCAATAAATTAGAATATCAGCCAAAAGTTTTTTTTTTCTGTAATTCAGTTCAAAAAGTGAACCTCATATATTATACAAAGTTATTACAAACAGAGTGAACTTTTTCAAGTGTTTATTTATGTTAATCTTGATGATTATGGCTTACAGCTAAGAGAACCCAAAAGTCATTATCTCAGAAAATCTGAATATTATATAAGCCCAACTGTAAAAATTTTTGGAACACAGAAATATTGGCCAAATGAAATATACCGTATATACTTGAGTATAAGCCAAGTTTTTCAGCACAAAAAAATGTGCTGAAAAAGCCATCCTCAGTTTATACTCGAGTCATTGTCAGTGTCCAGGCGCTGCCATTGCCCGGGCGCCAGCAGGGATACTTCAGCTGTATGCAACTCCTCTGGGAGCGCATACAGCTAAATCTCGAGTCAGCCCACAATGTCCGGGTGCCATGGCCCGGACGCTGTCAGCAATCTCTTAAGCTGTATGTGCTTCCTCTGGGAGCACATACAACTGAAGATACTATTGCGAAGCAGAGAGCGAGCGTTCCCTGCTCCACAAATGGACTCCAGACCGCCGCACAGACACAGGCGGGGCGAGAGTCATCAAGCTGCCTGCACGACCTGATGACATTACGCCGCCTGTACCAGGAAGAAGACGGATCGCATTGGAGTGGCTGGTAAAGATGAGTACTTGTATTTTTTTTAAGAAACCATGTCTCTACCTGCCTATACCTGCCTATGGGGGGACTTATACCTGTCCTGAACTGCCTATACCTGCCTATGGGGGGACATATACCTGCCTATACCTGCCTATGGAGGGACATGTGTCTGCCTATACCTGCCTATGGTTGACATATACCTGTCTATATCTGCCATGGGGGGACATATACATTTCTATACCTGCCTATGAGGGGACATATACCTGCCTATACCTGCTATGGGGGACAAATACCTGCCTATACCTGCCTATGGGGGACATATACCTGCCTATGGGGAATATTAAACTTCCTATACCTGCCTATACCTACCTAAAGGGGACATTAAACTGCCTTTACCTGCCTATACCTATCATTGGGGGACATTAAACTGCTTATACATGCCAATGGGGGACATTAAACTGCCTATACCTGCCTATGGGGGGGGCATTAAACTGCTTATACCTGCCTATGTAATTTTATTAGTATCCATTTATATTTTTGAAATTTACCCTTAGCTGCTGCATTTTCTACCCTAGGCTTATACTCGAGTCAATAAGTTTTCCCATTTTTTTGTGCCAAAAGTAGGTGCCTCGGCTTATATTGGGGTCGGCTTATACTCGAGTATATATGGTATGTACAGTAAACGCACTCAATAATTGGTTGGGGCTCCTTTTGCATGAATGACTGCATTAATGTGGCATGGCATGGAGGCGATCAGCAGGTGGCACTCCAGATGTGTTATTGAAGTTCATGTTGATAGCAGTCTTCAGCTCGTCTGCATTGTTGGGTCTGGTGTCTCTCATCTTCATCTTGACAATACTCTCTATGGGGTTAAGGTCTGGCGAGTTTGCTGGCCAATCAAGCACAGTGATACTGTGGTTATTAAACCAAGTATTGGTACTTTTGGCAGTGTGGACAGGTGCCAAGTCATGTTGGAAAATGAAAATTCCATCTCCAAAAAGCTTGTCGGCAGAGGTAACCATGAAGTGTTCTAAATTTTCCTGGTAGACAGCTTCACTGACTTTGGTCTTGATGAAACACAGTGAACCTACACCAGCAGATGACATGGCCCCCAAAACCATCACTGATTGTGGAAACTTCAGACTAGACCTCAAGCAGCTTGGATTTTGTGTCTCTCCACTCTTCTTCCAGACTCTGGGACCTTGATTTCCATATGAAATGCAAAATTTACTTTCATCTGAAAAAAAACACATTTGACCACTGAACAACTGTCCAGTTCTTTTTCTCCTTGGCCCAGGCAAGATGCTTCTGACATTGTCTATTGGTCATGAGTGGCTTGACACATGGAATGTGACACTTGTAGCCCATGTCCTAGATACATCTCTGTGTGGTGGTTCTTGAAGCACTGATTGCTGCAGTAGTCCACTCCTTGTGAATCTCCCCCAAATTTTTGAATGGCCTTTTATTAACAATCCTACCAAAGGCTGTGGTTATCCTGGTTGCATGTGCACCTTTTTCTACCACACTTTTTCCTTCCACTCACCTCTCCATTAAAATGCTTTGATACAACACTCTGTGAACAGCCAGCTTCTTTAGCAATGATCTTTTGTGGCTTACCCAACTTGTGGAATGTGTCAATGATTGCTTTGTGGACATCTGTCAAGTCA
Organism: Phyllomedusa bahiana; assembly: GCA_025379985.1. Lineage (NCBI taxonomy): Eukaryota > Metazoa > Chordata > Amphibia > Anura > Hylidae > Phyllomedusa > Phyllomedusa bahiana. The sequence continues at coordinate 551 of JAODAL010037104.1, read as the reverse complement.
GCAGTCTTTCTCATGATTGTGTCATCTACTGAACCAGACTAAGGGACCTTTTAAAATGCTTAGGAAGCCTTTGCAGTTGTTTTGGGTTAATTATTCTAATTTTCTGAGATAATGACTTTTGGGTATTCCTTGGCCATAAGCCATAATCATCAAGATTAACATAAATAAACACTTGAAAAAGTTCACTCTGTTTGTAATGACTATATAATATATGAGTTTCACTTTTTTAGTTGAATTACTGAAAAAATTTTTGGGGCTGATATCATTTATTGAGAAACACCTGTATGCTCCATTGGTCATTCTTAAAATTAAAACCACTGACAAATTGTGATGCCTAAATGATTACATTATCAGACAAACAGCAGAGCTAGCAAAAGAGGTAAAAAGAAACAAGTGAACTTTCAACTGGGTAATAGGCACCTATAGCCTACTGATGCAAATGGAAAATGAAATCTGGCTGATCTGGTAAAATCTGACAGATTATCTTTTGTAGTTGAAAAAAATATGCTGGCTACAAAATAAAGGTGTTAGGTTGCAGAGTGCATGACAAC
>JAODAL010037103.1:0-40835 GCA_025379985.1 Phyllomedusa bahiana | reverse complement strand
CCAGGCACGGCATGTGCCGATATAGAAGCAGATATGTAGGGTAGGGTCCCGATGTAGAGGAGCTCCTGCACTGTGTGTCTCTACATGCTGGGGCGGGAACAGGAAGTCCTAAACGTCAATTTTTATGTGCATAATAATAGTATAGAATGCGCCTGATTTATGAACCTGCTCTACAGCGGGTCATAAATCAGGCGCATTCTAGAGCATAAACGTCAATTCTGGCTGAGGTAAACCACTTTGAAAGTGCTCTACCTGTTCCAACAGTTATGCACCTGGAATGGCCGTAACAGAGCTAGAAATCTATGGCTTCGTACGGTTCTAGTGCGCCCTGCCTCCCGCACTCCCCCCGAAATCAGGCGCATTACAAAGTGCTGTGGGTGCTCTGTAATGTGCCTGATATTGGCGTATGGGTGATTTTAAACTATAGTGAATGGGACTGCGCTTGATGTCGGGCTGAAAAGATGCCAGACTTCTAGCACAGCCCCGTTCATACATGTTGCCCTTCATGTGTTTGTTAATGGGCAAACTTACACAATCAGCAAGGGACCAATAATTATTTCCTTCACATTAGCTCAGGTGATATACCACTGCTGGCTGTGGCTATGTGAAACAGCATGGTGAGACAACCCCTTTAATTATTAGAGTATGTTTACACTGCATATCTGTGCCGAAGTACAGCCCGCAAATACGGTACAATCATTTATAAGTCCAGCAATTATTACGTTTTTTACTACTTTTAGTGCTGATCTCATACCAATGTCATCTTCCAATTGGAGCTACCACTTGCATCCTCTTTCCTTCATGTTGTTGCTAAAAGAATAAAAAAACAAAAAAATGCTGATTGTCGCGGTCGCCTTTATTACCGGACCTAACACTGGACAACCGCCTATGTAAGTTGGTATTTTGTAGATAAAGTGCTTGTGCCAGTGTTGTAGAATACCAATTACTGGAGTCCTCAAGAAGGTGAGGTATATTTATCTAGGAGCATTTATACTGAGGATATTACCCATTGAGGGGGAAGGATCCTCAGCTTATATATAGCTATCAGTCACAATTACATCACAAATCCTTAGCTAACATGGGTCAATCTATATTATTGAATACAATTACAGGCACAAGTTGTAATTGTTTACTGGTCTCTTGTTTAGTAGTCAATACAGGGCTAACTAAACACAATTTTATCTTGTCTACAATTCTTTTAAGACTCACTCACCTCCCTTTGGAATCTACCCCATAATTTAGTAACTTGAGAACATAATGCATGGCTAAATAGACTGCATGACTAATTTTTGTAGTTCAACAGATCGATTGCCCTTTTTGAAAATCTGCGTACTACTTTAAGCCCTTCCCACAACATGGTCAGAATAATATGGCTCTTCATTTTCTTCCTCTCCACCGTCCAAAAGTCATAATTTCTTTTGTTTTTACATCTATATGTGAAGGCTTGTTTTTTTCAGGACAAGATGATTTTTTTTTGTGTGTACAGGATAAATTATGCTATATTTTAAAAGATCGGACTTCTATGGACACAACAATACCAGTTATGTGTAGCTTTTTAATTTTTTTCTTTTTTTTTGTAAAATGTCAAAAAAGGGTGATTTGAACTATTCATATTTTATTATTTTTTATACTTTTAAAACTTTTTTTTTCCAGTTTAGCATTAAAGGGGTTGTCTCCCTACATCGATTCATCTCACCTCAGTACGGTTTTCTTGGTTTACAACTTTGAATTCAGGGGCATGTTTACTGGCTTCCACTAGGCTGCAGTAGAAGCCAGGTCTGTAGCTATAGCAACCAGTGCTGGCAGCCTATCAGGAGAGATCAAACAGGTCTGTAGCTATAGCGACCTGAGGAGCTGATGCAGCCCATACAAGAGGGGATATCTAGGAATAGGTGGGACACTGTTAATGGACACATATTGCAAAGTGACTTGTTTTTGCAAGATCTTTAACATAAAAAGCAATCCTTGTAGTGAGACAACCCCTTTCAGTCCCTCCAGGGTACCTGTCCACCAGGGGGGTGCGATAGCTTGTACACCGATCTGCATCATATACTGTAATTAATGCAGAAGGGTGCACCAAAATGGCGGTTGTATTACTTCCTGCCTAAAGCGGAAGTAATAGCAACGATTACATGGCAGTTATGGAAGCCTTTATTATGATACGATGATAAGCGATTGGAACTCTGCAATCTTTTCGAGGGTGGTCCAATTGGAATGAGATGCGGGCACATCTTATTCATTTAGATGCAGCTGTAGCATCTAAAGGGTTAAATAGTAGGGATCAGAGCCAGCTGTAAGATGTAAAATCACTAGAAAAACAATTTTTTTGTGTTGAGATTTGTTTTTGATAATTTACTGTATAAATTGTTATATTTCAATAGATCAGAATTTTACTAACGTGGTAATACCAAATATATGTACTTTTTTATTTTTTTATTATTTATAAAATGGCAAAAGGGGGTGTTTTGAACTTTTAATATTTATTTTATTTATTATTTTATTATTTTATTTTCACAATTAGTCCCTCAAGGGTACTTGCCCTCTAGGGGTGCGTCCCTTGTCCTACATATGGCAATAATATTGTACCGGTGTATACATGCCTTTCATTCTATTACACCCAACGTGACAGTTATAGAGGCCTCCGGCTGCTTTGGCGATCATCACCCCATGATTATTTCATAGGGGTGCTAAAAGCCAACGCCACAGCATTTAAGCTGTTAAACATCAGGGATCGGAGCTGTCGTATGTACAGGTACATCCAAATGTGTACAAGGGGTTAAGTAACGAACACCAACAGCATCCATCGGTTTCCATCATGGTGTTCGTCATTTTAATGAAAAACAATATTGCTGCAAACTGTGCTATTTTTTGTAATTTCTGGCCTAATCTGCACTGGAGGCTCACAAATAAACCTCCTACCCAGATGTGTACATCGCCTAAAGTATTCCATATCTCATTGGGAGTGGCTGTCTTTCTCTGGGCTTGTAGGCTTGTGATAGCTTTTTCATGTAATATATGCAAGGGGCTGCTAATAAGTCTTTGGCTTTACCTAGAAAGAAAGGAGATAGGAAGATGAAACTTTACATTTGATCCACATACTCTCCACTAATGTCAACACACTTCTTACATCGGTATTCCACGTTCTGTAAGCATTACAAAAAGAAGGATTTCGGTTGTGCCTCAAACCAGTCATCTCTAGAAGCCATCACATCAGAAATGGTATGAAATTTGGTACTCTTGAGGTGTTTCTTCAGTTTTGGAAACGGATGATAGTTGGAGGGAGCTAGATCTGGTTAATAAGGTGGGTGGTCAACCAGCTGGAAGCCTAGCTCCACCAGTTTTGGCGTGGTCGCTTTTTTCAGTGTGATTTGGAGGCTTTTGTCTTGCAAAAAACAAAATTAATTTGGAAAAGCTTCCCGGGGCCTTTTGGCCTTCAGAGCTGCCTTAAATTCATAAAAAAAATTTCAATTTTAATACCTTGCTTGTTTTTTTGGAACATTTTGAAGGTAGTCCACTAGCAGACGCCCTTCTTTTCCCAAAACACGGCCCGCCATCCCCTTTAGTGGTGATTTTTGCACCCCTGAACTTTTTTGGGCAAGGAAAAAACACTTTTTGGCCCCTTTCTTTTGACTGCCCCTTTGGTTTCGGGAAAAAAAAATAAACCCAAATTTTTTATCCTAGGGGAATAGTTATGAGTGATTTGGATTTATCGTCATCGGGTCGATATTTCGATATTGGAAATTTCAAGCGTTTTTCGATAGTCGAAAATTGATTATCGCCGTTGACCACTAAAGTTATGGGGAGGGGGAAACAAAAAACCTTCCCATTCTTACACCCAAAAAGGGCTGGAAAAGCGGGAAAATTAACATTCAAAAACAGTAAAAATGGAAAACCTCCCTGCATCTTAGGCAACCCCATTTAGGTTAAAAAAGCCAAGAAAAAAAGTCACAGCCTTTCCCAATACCCCGGGTTTGTACCAAAACATGCCCTTTAAAACCCTGCAGGGCCCCCCAAAAAATTAAAAGTGCCAAAAGGCAAGTATGATTTGAACCATCTTTTTTACTTAAAACTGGCTTTTGGACTATCCCTGTCCTGGAACCCCAGCATGACCCCCAAAAACCTTTCAGGGCCCCCCAAGATTCAAAAAGTGCCGGAAAAAAGCAGGGGTTTAAACCCCCTTTTTAGAAAGAACTGGACTGGGGATTTACCCCTGTCCGGGCCAGCATGACCCCCAAAGCTGCATGCCCCCCAGATTAAAAAAGTGCCGGAAAAGGGAGTCTTTGAACCACCATTTTAGTTAAAACTGGACTTTAAAACTAATCTGTCCTGAAACCGCAGTTGCCCTTTAAAACCCTGTCTGCCCCCCAAAGTTTAAAAAAAGTGCTGGGAAAAGGAGTCTTTAAACCCCCACCATTTTAGTTAAAATGGACTTTGACTATATTTGTCGGGGGCCCAAAGCTGACCCCCAAAACCCTTTGCTGACCCCCAGTTTAAAAAAAGTGGGAAAAAGGGGGGTCTTTCAACCCCCATTTTGTAAAAAAGGGGACATAGAAAAATTTCCCTGCCCTGGGCCACACCCATAAAGCCCCAAAGCTGCATGACCCCCAGTTAAAAAAAAGTGCGGGAAAAAGGAGTTTTTTAACCCTTTTTGTTCAACTGGACTTTTAACTTTATCTGTCCTGTCCCCGCAGTATGCCCTTTAAAACCTGTCTGACCCACAGTTTAAAAAGTGCTGGGAAAAGGATTCTTTAAAACCACCATTTTAGTTAAATTGGACTTTGGGAACTATTTCTGTCCGGGGCCCAACAGCATAAACCCCCAAAACCCCTGCATCCCCCCCAGATTAAAAAAGTCCCGGGAAAAAAAGGGAGTTTTAAAAACCCACCTTTTTAGTAAAACTGGACATAGACTATCCCTTTTCCGGGCCCACAGCATGACCCCCAAAGCTGCTGCCCCCCAGTTTAAAAAGTCCCGGGAAAAAAGGGTTTTTTAAACCCCCAAATTTTAGTTGAACTGGACATTAACTATATTGTCCTGTACCGCAGTATGACCTTTTAAACCTTTTCTGCCCTTTAAAAGATTAAAAAGTGGGGGGAAAAGGGAAATCTTTGAACCCCCCTTTTTTAGTTAAACTGGCCCATTGACTATATCTGTCCGGGGCCCACAGCAGACCCCCAAACCCGGCATAAACCCCCCCCCAAAGATTAAAAAAGTTGCCGGAAAAAGGAGTTTTTAAACCAAAATTTTAGTTGAACGGGAAACTTTAAAAATATTTTGTCCTGTACCCCCAGCATGACCCCCAAAACCCTGCATGCCCCACAGTTTAAAAAAGTCCCGGGAAAAAAAGGAGTCTTTCAACCACCTTTTTAAGTTAAAACTGGACATTGCCCTTATACCTGTACTGGACCGCGTATGACCTTTAAAACTGTCTGGACCCCCATTTTTAAAAAAGTGCGGGAAAAAAGGATTTCTTCAACCACCATTTTATTTGGGAAAACTGGACATTGACTATCCCCTGTCCTGGGTAACCTACACTGTTAAGTCTTCCTGTCCCTCCTTGTAAAATTTCAGAGGAATATTTGTATAAGTTTTTTGTACAGGAAAATTTTTTTATTTTAGTTTAATTCTGGGAAAAACACTTTTTTTAAAAATAGGATGGAATCCCCACCAAGTCTTTTTTTCTTTTTTTTTTTTAAATTGTATTAAAGGGGTTTTTCTTACTACGGAATTGCTGCTATTTTAAAGATCTTGCAAAAAAAAAGTCATTTTGCAATTTGGGGTTCCATTAAAGTTTTTCCCTACCTTTCCTGTTTTTGACAGCACCATCACTTTGAGCCCTTTTGTCAATTGTAAAGGGAAGGAAATGTCTGTTAGAAACCCAACTTTTTTTAAAATTTGGCCCTTTTTGGGTATAGCTCCCCTTTTTCCCCCGAAAAATCCCCCCAACCCAATTTTCAAAACATGAACCCTTGACCCAACTTTTGAAAAATTATGAAAAAACAAATGTCTGTTAAAAAACCACATTTTTTAAAATGGGGACCTTTATATAGCGCATTTCACAGCAAAATGCCCCCAAAAAATTTTCAAAACATTCCCCTTGAACCCACTTTTGAAATTTTTGAAGAAAAAATGTCTTTAAAGGAAACAACTTTTTTTACAATGGCCCCGTAGTATTGCTCCCTTTTCAAAGCAGCATGACAAAAAAAAATTAAATAAAAATGACTTCTCACCCCACTTTTAAAAAATTGTGAGGGAGAAATGCCCTTAAAAGCCACATTTTTTTCCCCAAAGGGTCTATGTTTTATAGCTGTATCTCACAGCAAAAATGCCCCCAAAAAAAATTAAAAAATATGACTTCTCACCCGTTTTAAAAAATTTTGTGGGGGAGAAATGCCCCCTTAGAAACCACATTTCGGGTTTCAAAAGGACCATGATTATACCCAAAATTCACAGAACAGGGCCCCCAACAAATTATAAAAATGCCCTTCCCCCACTTTTTAAAAATTGGGGGGAGAAATGCCACTTAAAACCCCACATTTCTTTTCCCAAAAGGCCCAAATGTTTTATAGCAGTATTTAACAGCAACAGGCCCCCAAAAAATTATAAAAAAAGACTTCTCAGCCCTGTTTAAAAATTGGGGGAAAAATTGCCTCTTGAACCCACATTTTTTTCCCCCAAAAGGCCCATGATTATAGTGTTTCACGGGCACCATGACCAAAAAAAACCTTGAAAATGCAAAAAAATTCTAAAGATAAAGGAGTAAAGGGAATTTACGGTTTTGTCATGAAACTTGGTGTCTTTTACGTCCCCTCCGGCAAAATCAGAAAAAATGATTTTTGGGAAACTGAGAATAAAAATTGCGTAAGAAATGATCATTTTAAAAAAAAAAAGTTTTCAAAAGGACCATTTTGTTTGAAGAGGAATGTGAAGTAGACGGCAAATTTTCGGTGACCCCTTTTTCAATTGGGGGCAAAAAATCATCAGAGGGTCGATGCCTGGGTTCATCTTGGTGAAAGTTAAAAGATCCCCAATTTTTCTGTGGAAAGCTGGATGCGTTTGTCTGTAATTTACTCCTCCCCGCTGTGTGAAGGTCCGCCCCAGATTGCGCTGGCTGCTGGGCAGGACAACCCTCCCATGCCGGGCGAGCGGGGGTCGGGGGCCCTTCATCCATTTTGGATACCCAGAAGTCAAATTTGGGGCCCGGGAAAAACACAAAAAAAAATGGTGTTGAGAAAAGATTGTCGTTTAAACCATGATTTTAAAACTGGGTTTTGGTGTTGTATGTGTTCCTGCATTACATTTCGTTGTGAGGTGGTAAAAAAGATTGAAAAAGGTCACCCTTAGGCTTCTTCCCCCCCCCTTTGCCCGCTGCTGCCGTACGGTACTTGGCACTCTAATGCTGTCAAAGTCGTGACGTTGTTTCCCCCGGACATTTTAAGGGAAGTGAAGCAGGGCGAAAAGAGGGCTCCAGTTGATCAATCGCAAAAATCTCCATTTCCCGCTTTTTATCTCTATTTTGGGGGGGTGGAAGGGGAAAATGTGATGTTGTTTTTTTACCGGGGGTCCCCGGAGGGTGGCCAAACCCCGTAAAATGTTGTTTTTATTTTTTGGCCCTTTAATTTCGAGGGATCATGGGTTTGGGGGAAATGGAGCATTTCCCAAACACTCATGTGAGAGTTTGGGGCCCTTTATTTTCCCAAAACCTCTGGGTCGAGGGGCACTAGCAAAATGATTTCCCCATCTTCCTCCTCCGGGCCCTTTAAAATTTCCCCCAAAAATCTTTTCCAAGGCAGGGCCCTCGGTAATGTCGGGTGTCCCGGAAAAACCCCCTCTCCCCTTCCTCCGGCCGCTTAAAAAAAGCCCTGACTTGCCTGAGATGATGCACCCTGGGGAGCTGATTTCCCGCCCTTGCACTAGCCCCCGGACCCCGAACCCCCTGCCTAATGAAGACCGATAAAATCGTGAACCCGTCGGGCCTTGTTGGGTTCGAAGGAGAGAAAGGCTCTGTATCCGATCTGTGTCCGTTTTTCCTCCTCCCTCACTGGCGGGAACCTGATGTTTCGAGTGTCCAACGATCGTTCCAGAACTAAGATCAAACCAAAAATTTTCATGCTGACAAGGGCATTGTCCGCATTGACCATTTTGGTGGCTTTTCAAAACCGGCAAAGATGGTGCCGAGCTCTTTCACCTGCCTTTCCCTCTCTGGGGGGCTCAACACCCCGGGTCCCCAAAAACTGCTTGTCTGGCCAAAGGGGTCCCCTTCCCTACTGGTAATGGCATTTCGTTTCCCCGCCCCAATCGCCCGGAAACATGTGGGGGGGAATTCCCAGCAAAGTTGCCCCCGGGTTTAACAATGAGACGGTTGACGGGGGGGGCCGAGCTGACGCTGCAACCCCAGCCAAGCGGGAGAAGCAGGGTGCGAACGGGGGGAAGTGCCCAACTCGACCTCGAGCCTTCCTCAGCAGGCAGTCCAGACCGGGTAGCGCTTTTGAAATTTCTGGACGACAAGGTTATTGAAAGTGCCAGGAAGGGATGTGCTCCAGCCCTTTTCCCATTTTTAACGGCGGCCAGCAGATTTGACTGTTATTTGCACACCACCTTTTTTGGCACAAGGTTCTTGTCACCCAGCCCGCGGGTCGGTCTTTAATTTTGGAGAGGTCCCCAAACTCTGACCTGTTTTGTGGAAAGGTTTTCCCCAAAACAGATTAATTTTCAAAAAACGGGCCCGGTTTCCCCTTTGGGGACGTTTATGCCACCCGAGGGCCTTGGGAGAAAAAAAACCCTGCACCATCCCTGTGGTTTTGAAGAGCGTGCGCCGGGCCTGAGACCCCCGTCACCCCCAGAGACTCCACCCAGCGAGCTGTCACGAGATAAAAGCGGGCCCTTGGGGCCCTTTCTTATGTCCATGTGTCGGTGGTCAGTTTGGGCTTTTCAAGGGCAAGATGCGGAAAAAACCGTTGAAATTTTTGATGAACGTGGTGGAAAGGGCAGGGACGGCTTTTTTGGCAAAAAATGCCCGTCGGCATCTGGTATTGGGGGGGAGGCAAGGGCCATGACGTGGTGGAAACCCCCCTCTTGTCCAAGAAGGAAAGGCAACATTTCCAAAAGCCCAAAAACCTTTGGGAAATGCCGACATTTTGGCTTTTTGGCTTTTTGGGGGTGGGTTTTGGGGGTTTAAAATGTTTCTTTGCCCCCCCAAAAACCCGGAAGACAAAAGGCTGGGCTGGATAGATTGCCCCCTGTACGGCGTGCAGGGGTCGTCCAAAAAAGGTGGAAGGAAAAAGGAAAAGGATTTGGTCTCTGGTGGTGCTTTGGGGGTTTTCGGGCGACGGTGGAGGTTGAACGGAGGTTGATCCCTGACATGACTCCCGGAGACAAGGGGAGCTTTAGGAACGCTTGGTGGTGGCGGAAGGGGGGGGGCGGAGAGGGTGTTTAAAGTGGGGTTTGGGAAGGGCCCGGGATCCCGGGGTGGCCTTTTTTGGCCAAGTGTTGCCCCCATTTCAACTCATGCATTCGCTGCATGTGACTAGACATGTTGGTGGTGGTTAAACAAACCCAAATTTTGGGCCCCTCTGATGCCCCTTTTGGGGAAAGGCCCGGAAAATGAAATGCTGGGTAACAGAGGCTTGCTCAAAGAAGCTTTAGGCTTGAGAAGTCCCGGACCTTTTGACGGCGATAACGAGGAGCGGGGTTTCCGCTGACCCTGGCTGGCGGAATATATCAGCGGACTTTTGCGACCGCCCCCCTTTCCCTTTTTTTAGGGGGCCCCCTACTGACCTTTCCCCATGTCTTCCTCCCCGTCAGTGTTTAAGCGCCGCCCGCAAATTCTGCTGAAAAGACCATGTTGGATCCTCAATGTCATCATCATCATCATCAACACAGGTGACTTAGTCGTCCTGACATGCTGCATCCAGGAGCTGCGGGCTACAAGCACGAGGGACTGCAAGGTGTTGCCGACTGCCGGGATTTTTGCCGATTGACCGGCTTCCTTCTCCTCCTCTGATGGCATCAGTAACTGGGCGTCAGAGCTGACAAAATCACCCTCTTTGGCCTCTTGATCTTTTAACATGCCTTCTGACCCCAACCGCATTTTGTCATCAAAGAGGTCTTCAGAAAATGGATTATCCACAGTGGTGGGTACACGAGTTGACATTTGGGCTGCCTTTGCTTCATGTTGGACGGATGCTGATGACGACATTTGTGGCCGTGACGGGAAAGACAAGGGTAAGACTGCTGGATGTAGGTTGCATTAACCACTGAAGAACAGATTGGCGACGCTGTTCGTTACTGGATTCCCCAGGGCCCTGACCCAGCATGACAGGCCTGACGGCCCTGCAACCGACGATCCACTGGCTTGCGTGTTGTCCGCCAGAAACTGGAAGGAGCACCTTCTCTCGTACCTCTACCTTCAGTCCTACCCCCCTCTTTGCTCCTTACCACCTGCATTTCGCTCCATGTTCAGAAAGATAAAAATTTGAGAAGGTATGGAACAGTTTTGGAAAGTCTCTTATTAAAAGACGGCAAATCACAGCTATTTTTCAGAATTGTCATACAACGTGGCTATTTGAAAAAACTAGGGCCGCACCATGTGCAATACAGCTATTTAAAAACTATTCGGATAACAAACGGTGGTTTTTGCACCTATCAATACACCTGCGGTGACTACAAAATTGCTGTATTCAAATTTAAGTGCAAGGTGGCTCTATGAACAAAGCTGGACTGCGCCACAGTGAATAAAACCTATTTAATTTGTGTACCGATAAAAAAAACGTGGTTTTTGCACCTATAAATACACCTGCGGTGACTACAAAATTGCTGTATTCAAATTTAAGTGGAAGGTAGGTCTATGAACAAAGCTGTACTGCGCCCAAATTGAAAAAACACGTAATTAAATTGTGTACGGATAATAAAACGTGGTTTTTGCACCTATCAATACACCTGCGGTGACTACAAAATTGCTGTATTCAAATTTAAGTGCAAGGTGGCTCTATGAACAAAACTGGACTGCGCAAAGTGAAAAACACGTAATTAAATCCTATACGGATAATAAAAGTCGTTTTTTGCACCTATCAATACACTTGCGGTGACTACAAAATTGTTGTATTAGAATTAAGTGCAAGGTGGCTCTATGAACAAAACTGAGCTACGCCAAAGTGAAAAACACGTAAATAAATTGTGTACGGATAATAAAAGGTGTTTTTTGCACCTATCAATACACCTGCGTTGACTACAAAATTGCTGTATTCAAATTTAAGTGCAAGGTGGCTCTATGAACAAAGATGGACTGCGCCAAAGTGAAAAACACGTAATTAAAATTCTGTACGGATAATAAAAGGTGTTTTTTGCACCTATAAAAAAAACCTGCGGTGACTACAAAATTGCTGTATTTCACATTTAAGTGCAAGGTGGCTCTAGAACAAAAACTGGGCCGCACTAAAGTAAAAAAACACCTATTTGAAATGTATACGGATAATAAAGGTTGAGTTTTGCACCTATCAAATACACGTGCAGTTACTAGAAAAGATCTGTACCAATATAAGTACAGGCTGCACAACATACAAGTAATATTTCACCAAAAAACTGGCCAAAAACTGTTAATAAAACCCATTGCAATGCAGGGTCAAATCACAGTCGGGGCTGAAACAATACCCCACCCCTCCTTTCAAAAGCCTGCCTGCCTGCCAGCCTGTCTGTCTGTGTTCGCCCGCAGCCCCCCCTTGCCCCTCCCCCCTCCGGCTGTATAGCGCTAGATGCGCCTTTAAAATTCTCAGCCTAAGTAACTAAAAACTGCAAATCTCAAATCTACCTAAGTTCTAATGTTCACAGCTTAAAGCATAGCTGGCGTGTGAACAAATAGAACATTTTCGCTGAGCTGTTTTGAAAAGAGACCGAGCACACTCCTGCTCTTATGATACACAGACACACACTGAGGCTTGAACAGGAAGGGCTGTTCTATGTAAAAAAGAGGTCATGTGATTTTTTTTCCAGCCCAATCACAACCATTTCACATCCCAGTCATGACGTCGCACACCCAGCTCTATTCAGTAAGCTGATTTGCTGGCCGCCAAAATGACAGGAAGTGCTTAAAATGGCACGATATTAATAGATTATGTGCAGATTTTCACCTAAATTATTGCGTTATCGAAAAAATCTGATCAACATAAAAACCGTGCCGATTTCAACTTTGTCGATAATAATCGCTCAACACTAATAGAGACCAGTCAATCCAGGAAGTTCTTATCAGTCCGGAAACGCTGACAAATGGACCGGAAAGTTTTCACTTACATGCTTTTCTTATCTGTTGTCAAACATTTGGGGGCCCACTTTGCAGATAGCTTCTTCATGTTCAAATGTTCATGGATAATACACAAACACGTTCACGAGAAATCCCCATGATGTCTGCTATTCCTTTAGCTGAAATTCACCAGTTCTCCAGTTTGAGGTTGTACACATCATCGACGATCGCCGGAACAACCACTCTCGGTCGTCCAGGACATTTCTCATCATTGGTGCTGAAGTGGCCGGTTTTAAATTCGGCAACCCAGTTCTTAACTGTAGAATATGAAGGGCATTGATCCCCCAATGTCTGCGACATATCACCATGAATATCCTTCGCTGGCTTTCCTTGTAGAAACAAGAATTTTATCACTCCTCTGCTCTCATTTGCTTATGAATATCACCTTAGGCTCCGCCATTTTGTTTTTCCGTGTTCCTTGATCACTGTTGCCATAAGCTAAAAACACAAAATTTTGAAAACATATATGAGACACATAAGGCTTCCATGTGATGTAACATTCGTTACCATAGAAACAAAAAAAAAAACACAAACCCAAAGACTTATCAAAAGCTCCTCATAGTAGTAACCTTGTCGTCTTCATTATGTTGGAAGAGCGAGACATCATGATAGACCCCTGAATGTGGAAAATATCTATTCTTCAGACAGCTGCTCTATTATCTATCCTCTTTGCAATCCTTTTCTATTACAAAAACTTTTACATTGCTATTTATGAACAATATGCAACATACATCAGTTGCACATAGGTTGTGTTTTTAGGTTAACAGCTACAGCATTATAAAAAGTAAGTGGAATGGCTTTCTATATCTTGGCTTTAACAGGTTTTCTAATAACAAGTCAAAGTAGTCCCGCTCTCCTGTGGTTTGCCAATTGTTGCCTGAGAGAGTCACAACCACAGTAGTAAAATTTATCCTGAGCATAGCCTGCGTCAGCCCTTGTAGCGAAGGGATCTTAGTGCCAATAATTTCCCATGGCGTTCTTAAACTAGCCATTACAACTTTTAGCTCAATTCTGTTTTATCGAGGGTCCTCCAGGGATAACTTCTTAACACAAAAAAAGATTGTTAGATCCAATTGTTTGCAATCCACTGAACAGTCGCACCAGCAATTTCAGTAAAAATTGTTACATAAAAAATACATTTCATAGCTGACAAAGGCATGGTTATTTGTTGCCGTTTCCAGCCAGTGAAAATGTATACTTTTGAAGCAATAAGTGATACAGTTATTGCACTGAAGTTCAAATCTATTGAAATAGTGTCATATCTCTATTTTTAAGAAAAACTATTCTTTGTGCCAGCTACTGATAAAATGAAAGCAAACATGAGAAAATGGCTTTTGTTGTTGGGGTTACAGAATGAAATCACTTGTTATATGTTAAAAAAGAAAGGGTCTTTTTGTCTTTGATGTTTTCAAACAACAAGTAAGAATGTAAAGCAGATGATGTGTTAGGACGAGAGCTGTACCATAGAGGAGCATTAAATGGTTAGGCAAAGAAAGAGGGTCTATACATACTGTAATGGTGGGTTAAGATAAAGGAGTAAGTCTATATCTTGATAAATGAACTTTTTGTTAAGTTATTCATCGTAGTAAATATCTTTTGCACTGGTTGAGGGATGCCTGTTGCTGAAATACATGAACAGCTCAACTCTGCCTCCTAGTGAACTAGTCTTACACAGTGAGCTTTCTTTCACGCTCCTACATGGGTGGCTGGAGAATAGGACCTGCTCTTCTCATATGATGTCCAAGCTTGGAATAACCACAGGTGAGGAAAGGAATCCCCAGTTGGCACATTGGCATGCTGGGAACCAGAGAATTGTAGTCCTAGATCTGATTTTTTAGTGAGAAAGGCATTAAAGAAAGACTGAAAGCAAGTGGCAGAGCAGTGCGGTAATGTACGGTGGGCCTCCAGAATCAACTCCACTGGTGGGCACCAAGAATGAACTCTGCTGGTGGGCACCTATCACCCCAGTCTGGCAATAATGATGATATACATATACCTTCTAACCATATGTAAATTTTATTCATAAAATTAAAGTTTTTTTTTTTTGAGAAGGACAGCTAGAAGAACATACAGTGGGGAAAATAAGTATTTGATACACTGGCTATTTTCCAACTACAAAGAATGGAGAGGTCTGTGATTTTTATCACAGGTATACTTCAACGGTCAGAGACAGAATATTAAAAAAAGATTGTATGATTTTTAAATAATAAATTTGCATTTTATTGTATGAAATAAGTATTTGATCACCGACCAACCAGCAAGAATTCTGGTTTTCACAGATCTGTTAGTTTTTCTTTAAACCTTCTTACTCTGCACTCATTACCTGTATTAATCGCACCTGTTTGAACTCACTACCTATAAAAGAAACTTGTTCACACAATCAATCACACTCAAGCCTCTCCACCATGGCCAAGACCAAAGAGCTGTCTAAGGACACCAGGGACAAAATTGTAGACCTGCCAAAGGCTTGGATGGGTTACAGGACAATCAGCAAGCAGGTTAGGGAGAAGGCAACAACTGTTGGCACAAATATTAGAAAATGCAAGAAATACTAGATGAATGTCAATCTTCCTTGGTCCTGGGCTCCATGCAAGATCTCACCTCATGGGGTAAAGATGATTCTGCGAAAGGTCAGGATCCAGCCCAGAACTACATGGGAGGACCTGGTCAAAGGCCTGAATAGAGCTCGGACCACAGTCTCAAAGATTACCATTAGTAACACATTACGCCATCATGGATTGAAATCCTACAGGGCACGCAAGCTCCCTCTACTCACGCCAACACATGTCAAGGCCCACTTGAAGTTGACCAATGTCCATCTGGATGATTCAGAAGAGGCACGGGAGAAGGTCATGTGGTCAGATGAGACCAAAATAGAACTCTTTGGTATCAACTCCACTCGCCAAGTTCAGAGGGAAAAGAAGGATGAGCGCAACCCCAAGAACACTGTTCCAACCGTGAAGCATGGGAATTAAAACAACATACTTTGGGAGTGAGTTTCTGCAAAAAGGACAGGACGACTGAATCGTATTGAAGGGAGGATGGATGGGGCCATGTATCAAGATTTTGGCCAACAACTTACTTCCCTCAGTAAGAGCATTGAAAATGTGTCATGACTGCAGGATAATGACCCAAAATACACAACCAGGGCAACTAAGGAGTGGCTCTATAAGAAGCATTTCAAAGTCCCGAAGTGGCCTAACCAGTCTCCGGACTTGTACCCAATTAAAAATCTTTGGAGGGAGCTGAAACTCAATTTAGCCCAGTGACAGCCATGCAACCTGAAAGATCTGGAGAAGGTCTGTATGTAGGAGTGGGCCAAAATCCCTAAAGCAGTGTGTGCAAACTTGGTCAAGAACTAAAGGAAACATCTAACCTCTGTAATTTCAAACAAAGGTTTCTGTACCCAATATTAAGCTCTGTTTTCTTTTGTATCGAATTCTTATTTCATGCAATAAAATGCATATTAGTTATTTACAAATAATAAAATGTGATTTTCTGGATTTTTTTTAGACTCTGTCTCTCACAGTTGAAATGTACCTATGATAAAGATGATAGAGCTCTCCATTGTTTGTAGGTGGGAAAACTTGCAAAATCAGCAGTGTATCAAATACTTATTTTCCCCAATATACAGGGTGGGTCATTTATATGGATACACCTAAATAAAATGGGAATGGTTGGTGACATCAACTTATTGTTTGTGGCACATTAGTATATGGGAGGAGGAAAACTTTTCAAGATGGGTGTTGACCATGGTGGCCATTTTGAAGTCGGCCATTTTGGATCCAACTTTATTTTTTCCAATGGGAAGAGGGTCATGTAACACATGAGAATTTCACAAGAAAAACAATGGTGTGCTTGGTTTCAACATAACTTTATTCTTTCATGAGTTATTTACAAGTTTATGACCACTTATAAAATGTGTTCAAAGTGCTGCCCATTGTGTTCGATTGTCAATGCAACCCTCTTCTCCTACTCTTGACACACTGCAACGCCGCAGAAGAAATGCTAGCACAGGCTTCCAGTATCCGTTGTTTCAGATGCTACACATCTTGTATCTTGACAGCATAGACAATTGCCTTCAGATGACACCAAATATAAAAGTCTAAGAGGGTTAGATCAGAAGACCTTGGTGGCCATTCAATGGGCCCACGACGACCAATCCACTTTCCAGGAAACTGTTTATGTATGAATGCTCAGACCTGACACCCATAATGTGGTAGTGCACCATCTTGCTGGAAAAACTCAGGGAACGTCCCATCTTCAGTGCATAAAGAGGGCAACACATCATCATTTAGCAATTTCAGATATATAGTGGCATTGAGGTTTCCATTGATGAAGAATGCCCCACTATCTTTGTACCCCATATACTAGACAATACCATCAATTTGTGTGTCCCAACATTCTTGGAGGGGTCTTTCCACTCTGGGTTAGTGTCAGACCAATAGCAGTGGTTTTGTTTGTTAACTTCACCATTCACAAAAAAGTTTGCCTCATCACTGAACATAATGTTTTGTGTAAACAGAGGGTCCTGTTCAAATTTTTGTTTTGCCCATTCTGCCAATTCAGAGTGCCGATCTGGGTCATTCTCATTGAGATGCTGCAGCATGGGTGCCATTTGTGAGTAGCTAATAACCGCCGAAGGGATATTCGACTGATGCCACTCTCCAGTGACATGCGACAAGTGCTACGCTGTGGGCTCTTACTGAATGAAGCTAGGACGGCCACTGATGTTTCTTCATTTGTGACAGTTTTTCTTGTGTCCACATTTTGGCAAAATCCAACACTAACCTGTTTCACAACGGGAAATTGGCAAGCAAGTTTGGGTAACTGTAGCATGGGAGAGGGGGGTCTCGTAGGGTGTCTGGCATTGGGAAAACTGCTGCAATGACCCAGTACTGGCATTCAACCAGACATCCAACACAATTTCTGTCTCCTCATCACGTGTTAACCTCTGCAACATGTCAATGGCTGTAAACAAAGGGAAACTTATAAATAACTCATGACACAATAAAGTTACATTAAAACCACGCACACCATTGTTTTTCTTGTGAAATTCTCAATAATTTCTTGGAAAAAAGAAAGTCGGATCCAAAATGGCCGACATCAAAATGGCCACCATGGTCAAGACCCATCTTGATATCACCAACCATTCCCATTTTATTTAGGTGTATCCATATAAATGGCCCACCCTGCATATATATAACTTTTGAACTGTATAACATATAGATTTAAGCTCTTGCGACAGAGCCCTCACACCTTGTGTTCATCGTAAGTATTTCTAATGATGCTGTACGTTACTCAATGTAAGTATGCGGAATATGTTGCCTATAATAAGATTATTATATATTATATATATATCACACACACAATATATATATATATATATATATATGTATTCATATATTCATACACCGTGAACTATTCCTCATGTTTAAATTCCACAGCCATAAACGTAAATGTTTTTAATGCTATTTTATGTGATAAGGCAACCCAAAATGTAAAGAAAATGATATGTGCTTTTCCAAATTTTTGAAAATTAAAAAATTGGAAAGTGTGGCCAGAGCCATTCCTAGGCTAACTTGCACTTAGGGTGGGGTGAATAAATCCCCCCCCTTAACATAATGCGCCACAATGTGACACAGTGCATCGCCATCAACCAGAACAAAAAAATACAAAAAGCTTTAACATAATGTGCTAGGTTTAAAACTTCTAAATAATAGTCATACAGTTACCAAATAACACTGCTACACAAAACCAGAATCCCAAGGCTAATAGTACCAATGTCCTACTAAGACCCCATATCACCATCACATAGTGACTGAATAATACCAAAACACCATGACCACATATCGCCATGACATAGTTACTGAATAATACTGCAACACCATGAAGCCATATCACCACCACAAAGTGACTGCATAATACTGCCACACTATGATGTCATATCACCACGACATAGGGACCGAATACCACCACACCATGACCATATATCTCCAGCACATAGTGACCGAATACCGCTACACCATTGTTAAGATAAGAAATTAGGTGTAGAATTGTCTTTTCTTTCTACTCCTATCCAATTAGATGTCTCCGTCCAAATTAGGTGATTACGCTGTAAAGGCCAAGACTGAAAAAAATTACAACCACGCAGGTTAGGGGAGCATAAAATCGATTTAATCACAAAGTTACTTTTTCGATAAAAAATTTAAATCACATGTTATTTTATCATTGGTAAGGGGGTGTTTCTAGCAACTTTTTTTGGGAACCTCATAACTCTCCTTATTTGCATTACGAAATGTTGCAGCACTTTTAACGAACAACTTTCTGTATCCTCCGGGGAAATTTTTTGAAGGCCTCCTGGCTTCGCGAGCAGTAGTTGTTCAACCCAAGCAGGGTGAAAATTTTGATGAACTTAGATGGGATATAATAATTAATAAAGAGCGTTTAAACAAAAAATATCTGATAAGCTAGAAAAGAAAAAATGATAGAACCGATTATAATGTTTTCCCTTAAATCAATCAACTTGACACCATGACTTCACATCACCACCACATGACTGGATAATACAACATACATTACTGAATACTTTGTAGAACCACCTTTATCAAAATGCGCGCAAGTTTGTTGGAGTATGTCTCTAGCAGCTTTGCACATCTAAAGTCTGGAATTTTTGACCATGTTTCTTTACAAAAGCTCTCTCTCAGTTTGAAGGTTGGAATTTTTGTGACAAATTTTCAAGCATGCCACGTTTTAAATGAATTTGGGGTTGGTTTTTGGGGGTTTTTTCAGCATGGGGAAAACCCTTTAAGTTAAACCTTTTCATTGCAATTTGGCTGTATTTTTTGGGGTCATTAAACCTCCCCCTTTTCAAGTGTTTGGCAGTTTTTTAGCAGGTTTTTCAGGATTGCACGTTTTAGTACCAAGTGGGAAAGGAAAAATTGGTAATTTAGGGTGAGCCAGTGTTGGCTTTGTTCAAAACATACGTTTTGATTTTTGGGCCCAAAAAGTTTCAGTTTTTGGCTCATGTGACGAGACCTTGTTCCACATGTTTTGGGGTTTCTCTTTTTTAGCTTTTGTAAATAAAAAGGGATTTTTGCCATTTTTCCCCTAAAGGCCCCAGTTTTTGTAGAGTACTTTAAATAGTGTCCTGTGGATGGATTCTCCGACCTGAGGTCTTGATCTCTGCAGCTCTTTCAGATGGACCCTGGGCCTGCTTCTCTAGAGCTCTCTTTTTCTGGGGTGTCAGTTTAGGTAGAAGGCCATGTATTATTAGTTTAGTGGTTGTTCCATACTCTTTCCATCTACGGATGATATATTGAACAATGCTTTGTGAGATGTTCAGAGCTTGGCCTTTTGTTTTTGTTTTGTTTTTTTCAAAACCTAACCCTGCAATACACTTTGCCACAACTTTATCCCCCCGAGCTGTCCATTATGTTCCTAGGTGTTCAGATACTGTTTGCTCACTAATGTTCTCTAACAAAACAGCTGTAGTTATGCTGAGAATAAATTACATTCAGGTGTACTCTTTTTGTTAATTAGGTGACTTCCAAAGGCAGTGGGTCACACTGGATGTCATTAATGGGTACCAGAGGTACTGTCAAGGGGTTCAATACAATCGGGAAAAGCACTAATTATTTTCTTTACACTTCACAAATACTTCAGACTTGGTTTTGCTCTATCACATGAGATATCAATATAATTCATTTAAGACTGTGGGTATTACGTTTGAAACCCAGAAACATTGAAGGGGTATGAATTTCATTTGCAAACCCCCTGTCATAAGTATATATTTGTGTATATATATGTTATTATAATTATTATATTCATATATGGCAGGCTAGTCTGTGGTGAGGTAAATTACATAGTATGTTGGTAACTAGCTTGGGATTTATAAGGTGTGTGATAGGCGTCTGCAATATAAACCCCATTGATTCTGGGTCAAAAAAAATGATTTATCAGAATTGCAAAAAAGGATGATTTTTCGCTTTTGGACCAGCGGTGGGAGTTTTTGCACAGTGTGAATTGTTCATGTGCTGCTGTGTTGAAAGTATAGCGTGAGTGAAAAAATTGAGTCATTGCCAATAAGCAACACAGAAACTGCAGAGCACCATGTGCCGCTGATGTGAGAGGTGAATGTTGGCTTCCAAG
The DNA here is from genome assembly GCA_025379985.1 of Phyllomedusa bahiana. NCBI lineage: Eukaryota > Metazoa > Chordata > Amphibia > Anura > Hylidae > Phyllomedusa > Phyllomedusa bahiana. The sequence continues at coordinate 20,389 of JAODAL010037103.1, read as the reverse complement.
GTACGCAAGGGCCGACTGACGCACTACAGAGGAGCAGCTCACCACCAAACTGAACCAGAGGGCTACCAGATGTGTCTAAAACAATAGTTCACAAACCCTACTGCAAATATGGCTCTGAATCAGATGAGTGGTAACTTCACCTATGCTATCAAAGTTGCATCAGCAGAAAAAGTTAACATTTTCAGAGCAGTATCAAATTTGGATCTTCATAGATCGACAAAAGATTGCCTTCTTTGATGCGTCATGTTTTATGCTTCATCGAACAGATGGACATTTTCATGTCAGATAAGAAACATCAGAGAACAAACACCCTACAATTTATTATTGGAAGAACACAAGCTAGTTGTAGCAGTGTTATGGTCTGGGGGACGGTATTATGGCATTATCTGTAATGACTCATCCTTGTGGAAGGCAGTCTCAAATGATTTGGGTATGAATTCATCTTTGCAAATCACATACACATACATGCTGATTGCCTTCCTAGATGGCTTCTTTCAGCAAGATAATGCTGCATGTCATAAGGCTAATAATGTCTAACATTGTAAAAGCATGATCAAGACTTCCATGTACTACCCTGGCTCTCTAATTGCCAAGACTGGAACCCAATTAAGCTTCTGTGGAATCACTTTGATGGTTGTGTTCATTCTATGAATCCTCCCCCATGCTCCCTCCAACAACCATGGAATGCACTGCAGCCAGCATGGCTCCAGATACCTGAGAAACCTACCAAGACCTTATTAAGTCACTCCCAGTCCATCTAGCTACTGTCTGCACATAGTGGTTACTCTGGATATTAGCTGGTGTTCAAAATAATGTGATTTAATTATACGTATATGGTATATATATATATATATAGATAGATAGATAGATAGATAGATAGAGATATATATAGATATATATTTGTAAGTGTATACACACATGTACACAATTTCTGGTGACTTTCTTTCATGGGTAATAGAAGGAAGTGGGCACAGCAGGGCAGAACTTCTCCAGCCAGCAGTGGAAATGTATATGTTATGTACATATTTTTCTGGTGTAAGGCGATGTAATGTTTTCCTTTTACCAGCAGATGGCAAGCATTATTTACAGACCATACAGACTGTTTAAGGGATTGTTGAGTGTTTTTTCTTAAATTTAAAATGGTCAGATTTCATATAAAAGCTTTAACTCACCCTCACTCACCTGCCTGACGTCATTCCCCCCGCTACAGAAGTTCAGCCCAGTCTCTGTTGATCTCCTGTTCCTGGTTCTGAAACAGAAAATGCACGCCTAGACAAGCACTGGCAGAACAGTGACCCCAAACATTATTCATTTTACAGTGGAAATGACAGTATTTGTATACCACTGCCTTAAGCCGTAATGTTTATTTAAATAAAATAAGACTTTTTCCATGTACAAAGATATATACAGCTGCGCTAAGGGCCAGGATTGGAATGAGCTTTATATAATGGGTGCCTATGGGGTTCTGTTACCTGACTGGCATTAATACACTGCAATGCAGAAGTATTGCAATGTATTGTATAATCAAACGTAGAAAATACATAAATAAAAAGGAGTTTAAATGTTAAAATTTGTAGAACAAAAAAAGAACAATTTCCTAGTTATGTAAAATAAAATATCATAATTGATGTTGCTTGATCGTTATGGATGTGGCAGGTCACTCCATGTGGCCTCACCCTAAAATCTGTGATGGAATAGGGATTCGAACACCTGCCTTACTGTTCTATAATCAAAATCACAACTTTGGAAAGTCTAAGCTTTCTTTCTTCTTTCAATGACTTTCCCTGTCACTGTCTTAGAATACCAACTCACTACTTTTTATTTTATAGGTCTTGCATAATTTAGGGCAGTTCTTTGGGTCATTGTCCTGACTCTAGTCGGGTGCTGTCCAGAAGATATTATATGGTATTGCAATATAGAATATGACAGCATTCCTTGTTTATGATTCCCTTTACCTTGTACAAATTGTACACTTTACCAGCACCAAATCACCATCCGACCACTGTATTTCATCCAGTTTCATTCAGCTTGTTCAGTGACCCAAACCCTTGGATCAGATTTATCTGCTTATAATAGTTATTTTCAATCATCTTTCATTCAAAGTCAGTTTTCTTGACGATTTTAACATTTTTCTTTAATTAGCTGGTATCAAATATGGTAAACATTCCAGTTTGATCTGTCATTGTCTTTTGTGAGTACTAAGTAATAAGGCAGCTAGCTAGCAGGTTATGTTCTGTGTAGGAAGAAGTACACACCTTTGTAAAGGCCATTTTCACATCATGGTCTCTGCCTCCATCACTTACTTATTTTTAATTGTCTACTGCATTGGGGCCATAGGAATCTATGGGGAAAACATAGTCTCTTTTGGACTATACCTGCTCTATTTCCCTATTGCATGCACTTTACATACCACAGATTGGTACAGTTACACTGGACTTGTCAACTCTCTCAGAATATCTTAAATACTCTAAGAAAAAGAGGAGACTTCCTGGAAAAGTGGTCATATCTTCCCAGTGCTAGCTCCAAACCCAGTCATTTAACTCCCTACATGGAATGATCCTTAGCGGCCACATCATCTAGTTAGCTGACAGAAGGGGGAGACACCTTCTATCAACAATCAACACAACTGTAACAACCTCAGATAGTGGATCCACTGAGCCACCGCAAGCAATGGCGTAAGCCGCTCCAGGGAGCGGAGTCTAAGAGGCCGCTGGTTTTCACCAGACCCTGCCATAAGGTGGGATGGGTCTGTTGCGGCAAGTGACCCCCAGGTCGCTACACCTGGTGCGATTTGCTTGCGGTGGCAGCTGAGGTGTATAGGGTACAAAAGCTCTAGGCAGGCTCGTAGTTGCGGACAGGCAAAAAGGTCAGGGCAGGCGGCCAGGTTAATTGTCGAGGTACAAAGGTAATAGGACTGGTATATGAGAAACAGGAACGCACAGGAGAACACTTTCACGCGTAGGGGCACTATAGGGCACTATGGATCCGGTGAGGATGTTAGGGGCAGGCTGGGTGATACGGGATTAGTCCCTAGCAATTAACTAATTACCGGTGCGCTGGCCCTTTACATTTCACAGTATTGTTGAGTGAGCCCTAGAGAGCAATAGTACACACGCTGGCCAGCAGGGACAGCGCAGGGAGCAAGGAGAGGTGAGTAACTACACCTGCAGAGCTTACACTTGAGGCAACAGGCATGTGGGTCATGGGAGCACCCGTAACAACTACGATTGTGGGATGCCGAAGGTAGCCATGCTAATTGAAGGCCAATTACTGGCCTCCAGGTCTTCTGTGTACAGAAGCTTTTTTAGGCCCTACCCAGAGTCAGGGCTTAATAGATTGGCTGTTGCAGGCATAATACATAGTAATTCAATAATGTATTGCTATGTATTATAATAGTGACCAAGCAATCACATAATTTGGTCCCATAGTGAGATAAAAAAAATAAAAATAAAAAATAGTTTAAAAAAGTTTGAACTTATAAAAAGAGTAAATAAAAATTAATTTACAAACTGTTGTTTCACACTTTGTTTCTTAGAAAAAAATGAAAATAGAAAGGTACATATATTAGCTTTACTGTGTCCATAAAAATCCTGCCTAAAAACTGATCATGCTATTTAATCCATATGGTGAATGCCGCAAAGAAACCTTAAACTTGAGAAAAAGGGATCAAAAAATCTTATGTGCCCCAAAATGGTACCAGTTAAAATGTCAACTTAGCCAGCAAATAAAAAGCAAAGAAAAAAGTTTTTCAGCAGTTCTCACCCTTGTATGTTTCATGATGCTGTTGATGATTGGCAAATCCTGAACGGAGAGCCGCCAGACAATGCTCCAACTACATTCAAATGAGCCTTCACATGGAACGCCAGGAATCCAGCAGATTAAAAGCCAATATTTATTAGAAATATTTCATGGCAAACAGAGAGAGAAAAAGTGCTAGTGGTAGACGCTAACGCGTTTCCGACCTGTGCAGGTCCTTGTTCACAGTGTCTACCACTAGCACTTTTTGTCTCTCTGCCATGTAATTTTTCTAATAAATATTGGCTTTTAATCTGCGGGCATTCCATGTGAAGGCTCATTTGAATGTAGCAAATAAAAAGACCTTATGCTGCTCCATCACCAGAAAATACACGGTCACCTCCTCTACACGGCTGCAGATTTTTTTCTCATATATCCGACTATCCTGCCAGCTGTGACATGTATGAGTAACGTCACAAACCTATATGTCACTTACAAATGTGATTCTTGTTTGCCTGAACATGTTTTGTACAGTAAATTTCACTTACTTGTATTGATTCTATGGAGTGTGGTTGTATATTAATTACCATTTAGCGGTTTGTCAAACCCTACAACCAGCATCAACTAAGAAACCACTTGGATTGGGTATTCAAGAGACTGCCACCTACACATATATATTTCTGCAGAAAATGCAACAGCTAAGACCACAGTTTAAAGGGGTTTTGCCAGGATGTGCCTTATCTGCTAAGAAGCAAATGTAAACAAGCCACGGAGCTGAGAGAGAGAGAGAGACAGCCAGAGCACAGAGCTGCATAAGGCATCGTGTGAAATGTTCACTCAAATAATCAAACTATAACTTGTGGATTCTGTATACAAAAGACAACACCTTTTCTCCACAGCAGCTTGAAAGCTTCTTTATGTTCTCTGTCATCAGATAAAGCAAGGATCTACTCAGATAATCACACTACAACTAATGGATTCTGTATACAAAAAACAACATATTTCTACTCGGTGCCTTAAAAGCTTCTGCAGCTCAGTCTCATCAGATAAGAAGTGTGCTCTGCGCAAGCCCGGCCAGCAGCTCTTGTCAGGTCGTATCTAATAGAAGCTTTTAAGTAACTAAGGGCAGGTAAGGCAGCCTGTAGCTCTCTCAGGCTGCAATTTTTGTAATCACATATATTTAGAAAAGTGATTAAATACCCATTTTGGAGGATCCCACGTCAACATTACATCGTGGCAAAACCCCTTTAAGGGGTTTTCTCATAGGGCTATTTCACAGGGCTAGCTCTTCACAGCCAACTTTGGGCTTACACTTCCTGGTCAGGCTCTATAGCAATGATTGGCATATTAACAGAGTCTGTTAGAAGGACATTGGTAATAGAAGTTTTAACAGAAGGAAAGAAGGTTACAGATCTCTAAAGGGATAAACTTTGTCAGTAAGATACGTGAACAAACAAATGTGCTTCTGATAGGAGACAGCAGGCAGTGATGTCATCATCCTGGGCAGGGATGCTAGGTCGGTAACCTAGGGAAGATAATGTACACAAGTAGGAGCAAAAAAGCAACATATTTAGTAAGAATCTTGATATACCTTTGCCTATATGTTTAAAGCTACTCAATGTGGTGAGAATACCCATTTCAGTGTTTTCAAGTGGCATGTATAATTTATGGATGTGACGACGGGCCAGTGAAAAGAGGTGTGATCTTAAAGGGAACCTGTCACATAGGTTGTGCCCCCCCTTGCAGAGGGCAACACAAGCTAGTGGAAATTTATACATCATTTGTGGGCCATACAAAATGATCAACTTCATAGTTATCCTGCTCTATTTGGTCATACAAGGGCTGATGCACATTGCTAAACAGGCAGGTATGTCATCAGAAAATCTTGTCCATGCCATTTGCCTGCTACAGCGCATTGGGAGAGGGAAGGCTTGGACAAGAGTTGTAACTAGACTGCTTGTAGATTTTAGGCCCTCGCGGGAAGGGTCCTCTCTCCCTCTGTACCAGTTGTCACCATTGTACTTGTTTAACTTATGTTATGTATGTAACCGCCTTGAATGCACAGTGCCCTGGAATCAATGACTCTCTAAAATACATAATAATAATAACAATAATAACAGATAATAGATAACAGATAACAGATAAGTGTACATGTAATGTGACTGAGTCTCTGTTTTCCCATGCTGTGATGTTCATGTTTTCTCCAACGTGAAGCAGTATATCAGGGTAGCACCAGTTTGGACTGTAGTTGGCCCTGAAGTCCTGGATGACCCCTCCAAACCCAAGATTAGATGCAAAGCTCTCGAGTTTATGTGCAGAAGAATATTGTGGAATAAATGTCATGGACTAGAGCTGTCATGGACAAGTAGCAGGAGCTTTGGAAAACCCCATGCGCAAGTAAAACATTGGGATGAATCAGCTTGCGCATGTGCTGGTCTACGAAGCTCCTGGCGCTTGTTTGCTGACTCATGGTCATTGAGCGTAGGACTCCACCACATAACAGTTGTGGACTGGACATTTCCACCCCAGTTACAAATGATGCCATCTATCTCCCGAAAGGCTTTCCACGCAAGACATGAATGACTAGATGGCATTTTACAATTTGACTTGTGCAACTTTTATTCTATCCATTGGCTTTAATGACATCTGGTGACTGCATCTCACTTACTCCTTCACTTGAACTGGGCTTTGGTACAGTTTTCTGGTTGGGAACAGTGACACCAATCACTTTGATCTGGTAGTCACTCTTTGGGTATATTCACACATCGGATGAAAAAGACCAACATGATTTCTGCAACGGAACTCTAAGGCAACACCTTGGATTCCTATAGGGGATTTTAACTTACATTGGGGCTAACCTGCATCCCTTCTCCCTGAGCAGGATCCGATGAGGATCCGCTCAAAAGAATTAACATGTCCACTCTTTTTTTCTGCCCCACGGATTTTAAAGGGAATGTGTCATCAAAAAATGACTTATTGTTTAACTCACATTTTTATGTTTAACACAATTTTTAGGAATTTTTGGTTATGTTTTTTTTATTTTCCAGATCACTTTCAATATTTTTTTAATAATTCTTAAGTCCTGCATTTTTCACTTTGGCCACTAAGCCTAATAATTGTCTGACACTTCCTGTTCAGCTTAGAGAGCTTTTCAGCAGTCTGCTCATTATCAGTAAAGCAGGGTCAAACTGAAAGGAGACACCATTGTGTACAGATAACACAGAATCCACCAGTCACAAGAGGAGATGTCACAGCTCCCCCTCTCCCCTCCCTTCACTGTGAAAACTCTCCTATACAAGTCTATGGGACAGAAACTGTCTTAAGAATCCCATGTGCATGAAGCTGCTGTAAAGCATCTCTCTGACTGCTGTTAAAGCAGTGCAAACAAGAATTTCTTCCCCACAATCATATATAGATGGCCGAATAGAGAAATCTGCAATCAGGAAATAAAAATGACTGAGAGGAAAAGATTATGGATCAGGGGCTTGATTTAATAAGTAAAAAAAAAAATTGGCGACATATTCCCTTTAAATCATGGTGTGTAAAATCACTGAATGAACTACAACACGGACTAGCCATTTAAATGAATGGCCATTGGTTTGCATCGGGATTATGACAAGGAAGTCAATGCAAAATCTGTGTAGAAACCCTTTGTGTGAATATTCCCTTAGTAATCTATGATCCACAGAAACCAGATCTCAGGCGACCGAGTTTTAGTCTGTTTTTTTTATTTGATGAGGTAGCTTTATCTGCTATGAGGGGAACCAATGATCAGGCACTGTAAATGTAAGCATGCCGAAGTTTTTTTCTCTTGGAAAGAGAATAACTTGGACTTTTTAGTAATATAATTGCATCCAAGAGCCAGGCTGTACTTTATTTTAAGAATTTTAATGTAAACCTTTGAAGAAACAAAAAATATTATATAACACATACCTGTAGTTTCGATTAATCCTTAAATTCTCTACTATTCCTGTATAATCCATAGCTAATAATGTAATTTTATCACAGTAAATGAAAAAGACAAGAGCTTCACATTATTCAAATTCCAATGAAAATGATCAGCCCCAGGAAAGGAAAAAAAAACCAGATAAATAGCCTTAAAAATCATGTCAATAAATGGAAGTGATTCACTTTGTAAATATGAGGAATGCTTCACCAGGTCATCTGATTTAGAATGAAAAAAATTTGGAAAGGATTAGATATAATTCCATCAACATGGAATCTTAATCTTAGAATTATCATTTCATTCCCTGGATGGTGAACATAAAATATTTATACTTTTTCTATCCATTACAACAACAGATAACAATCATTTTTTGCATTCTTTAGACAATACAATATGACAAGATATTGTAGCATTCCATGATTTCCTATTATCAGGTGGGATCGGGGATACACTCACAAACTACAGCCTAGGATATTCATTGTTAAATACGGCTGATAATTGTTGCTGAATATTTAGGCAATAGCACCAACTCAAACAAATGTAACTTTATTTATACATTCATTGTTTTTTATTACATATTTATCACATTGTATTAAAACTCAGTTCCCAATCTCAGATCTCAGGGACCTTTGTGCAAAAGTTATGGCTTCACAAACCGTGTGTTGTAGTAGGGAAAAACAACGGCTGGTTTGGTAGACCGCTGTCTTAGGTTCAGATGACACTTCCATAAGAGCCTTCATTAGCAGTCCTGGCAGATTTTAGGGAAGGAGGCAAAATAATGGAACTCATCAATGTGGTCTTGTTCTGAATGGCAGGAACTGCCCTACTGTTCTCCCTGACATCAGACCTCTTGACCCTATTCTGTCCCTGAGATATTCCTAATAAATGTCCCTGAACTACAACTGATGCTAACATGAACAAGCCAAAACCAAACAAGACCCGTGAGTAAACAGCCCTGACACAGAGCAAGATAAGTAATGCCAGAAATAAAAAGGAAACCAAAAGCTCTAAATAACTGTATAATCAAGCTAAACAGATTACTTGATACTATCACTAGAACTGGACCAAACAGAAAAAAACCCTAGACCCCAAAAAAGATCCAAAGATAAATGGAAACGGAATACTAGCAGTTTCCCCTAGCCCCTCTCTCAGGACATCCCCAAAATTTTTGCACTTTGGGTTTGCTTTTTAAAAACCCAAGCAGTAATACCCCAAAGGGGGAATTTTCCCTGTTTCTTGCTTGATCTGCCCTTAAAAGTTTTTTAAGGGGGGTTACAAATAAACCCCCCTCACAAGAAGTTTTAATAAGAGGAAAAAATTTGGCGGAGAATTCTGGCTTTTTAAATGTCTGTTAAGAGGTGTGGAATCCCATCATTTTATGGACCCTGCAGTAATATGTGTAGAAAAAACAAAAACCCCAAAACACTTTTTTGTACAAGCCTCAATGTCCTCCACTTGATGAGTCCATTGCCTCTTGTACATCACCAATACCTATTGTGAAATGGGCAAGTGCCGAGACTATAACTTTTGCTTTGGCCTCATGCACACTGTTGCCTTGCTTCTGGGGAGAAATCAATCCCCTTATCCCCTTGTTACGTTTTACAGTGAAACAAAAATTTATTTTACTTTTTGTTGTTTTAATGTTTTTTACACAAAAAAAACCATTTTTATTTAAAAAAAAAAAAATAGCCCTGAGGGCCATAACTTTTTTTTTTTTTCTGTATAGGAAAGGTGGGGTAGGTGCTTTTTTTTTTTTGGGGGAAGGGTTTTCCCTTTGGGGAACGAAATTAGTTTTGATGAAAAAAAATGTTTTTTGATCGCTTTTAAATCCATTTTTTGGAGAAAGAAAATACAGCAAGTCTGGTAGTGTTTTTTAAATTTTTTACTCCCACTCCCCCGTGCAGTTAGTCGTAAGTTAAATTTTACCCTTTTGGGGGGCCAAAATGCTTACAGGGATTTCTTGCAGGAAAACTGATGCTTCCTTGGTACCAAATTTTTGGGGTTTTACCCTTTCTTTTTTTTTTCTAAATTTTAAAACATCCTTTTTTCTTTTACATAGTTTTATCATGCAGGTTTTTTTAAAAAACATGACCGAATTAATAGGCCCAAGTCGTTTTGTAACACCAAAAATTTTATAAAATTTTATGTTTTATATTTTTGATCTTTTTTGGGGTAATTGGGAATTTGCAATGGGAAAAGGGTGGTGTACATATTTTACTTAATTTTTTGGTGTGTTTTCTACCTTTTTTTTTACTTGTTCCCAGAGGGGACTTAACTTGGCAATCTTTAGATCACTGCTGCAATACATCACTGTAGTTGTATAGCTGTCAAGCACCATGTCCAGCTGTACCCCCTTTGGGTGGTGTCATCCCCAGCAAACCCCCAATTTTCCCAGGGAAATGGATCTCATTTGGGACAAAACCCTGCAAAGGGGGGGCCAATGGAGACATAGGGAGCTCCCTTCCCTTAGCAGCCAAAAATCGCTATTATCTACTATCTATCTATCTATCTATCTATCTATCTTTTCTATCTATCTATCTATCTATCTATCTATCAATCAAACTAAACTATCAAACATCTAAAATGTATCTACCTAAAATACAAAAAAAATCCGCAATTCCCGAATCATTTTGTAAATTTTTTTAAGAAATACAGTTAAGTTGACAAAAAGCAGTGAAAATTATAGTTTAGCTACTTAAAGGGGAATTTGGGTTGGAAGCCCAAACTTTGAAATCCCCTGATAAACAAAAGGGTACCATTGGGAAAATTTTTTTAAAAAGTTTTAAAAAAATATCCAAACTCTTTAAAACCAAAAATTCATGAGAACTCTTTCAGTACTTCTTAAAAATTTCAAGGGGGTTTACACCCCGTAAAAGACAAAAATCTTCCCAAAAAAAAAGACATTTTTTTTCTTGTAATTCAAAATACCAAACAAAAATTTCAATCCCCTTTACATTCCGGAAAGCAAAATTTGCCTCTTTGTAGCTTTCCTTTATTACTAACGGGCCCTTTTATTTTCTTACAGACATATTTTTGATTAAGATAATATTTTTTTTCTAATCAATATTTTTACCCTTGGGTTATTACCATGGAAAGCTCTTATTTTCCCCCTGGGCCTGGATGCCTTTATAGCATCATGCCAACTCCATCGTTGCTATTTACGTTAAATCTTTCATACTTTATTGTGCTGCCGTGTAGTGCAGTTAGTCTTTACCAGAAACATTTATCTATAGAAATGTGGATGCAGCTTGGCAACTGAAGACACAGGACTATCCCTACGTGATAGACAAATTTCACTGAACGTCCTAAAAGTAGCTTGATTACAGATTGCTGAATAGATACATAGATACAAAATAGATAAATATATTAGACCAATATTGTTATAAAATAGATTTATGAGATGATAAATGTTTTCTTTATTATAAATTTGTAACAAGTAAATATTAATATATGCTTCCAAATGGTGCCTTAAAGTGCAACATGTCCTGAAAAACAATAACAGGCAGTCCCGGGTTACAAAGGGGATGGGGATGTGGGTTTGTTTTTAAGTTGAATTGTATGTAAGTCGGAACAGGTATATTTGTTAAATGTAACTCCAGCACAAAAGGTATTTTAGTTTTGGATAATGCAGGGAAGGGTTTTTACATTTGTTTTGCTGTCTGTGCTCCTTTAAAAGATTTCACCTATTTGTGCTGTGGCATGCTAAAACTTGTGTTCCCAAGCTACTATCTCTTTTGGAAATGGAGCTAAAAGTGCCCGCATGCCCAAAAAATCTCCTTTGAACTAGGGAACAGATATAAAAGGGAAGGGTTAAGTTGGGACTGCCTGTACCTTTCAACCAAATGGGGGCTCAGTTCAAATCTGCCTTAAGTTTTTTTTGGAGCCCCTTTAAGGGGTTAAAAAAACCCAAAAAAAGGATTCATTTGACAACGGACACAAATGGCACGTGACAGAACCTTTTGATTACAATGGGTCTGCCGGGTTTCCACTGCAGTGTCCGAAAGAAAGCTCCAACCCACAATTGAACAAAGCCAAAGCATAACAATATATGATAAAGCAAAAAAAAAAAAATTACATTTTTTTACATCTTGAAGGACATGGCTGACTGGCAAAATGATAGATGTGCAAAAACTTTTATTTTAAAAAAGAAAAACCACTTGCCCTAAGTTTTAACATCACAATGATTTTTGGTACTTTATACATAACTTTGGGAATAACAGTTAATTTTGGGATGTTCAGTTTATAGATGACCATGTTTAGAACTTTAAAATATCTATCTGTGTCTGAGAGTGTATAATCTATCTGAGGTAGGCATCTAAAATGGAAGAAAGATGCACTAAGTTTAAGATGGGGTACATATATTAGATTCTCATTACCTCTTTAACTTATGTGTTCAAAGGTTGTGCGGCAAATGTTATCTGGACCAGACTGCAAAATCAGAAACCAATGTCTAATTTCGAAAACCTCAGACTTTATTGAGGTTGCATGTAGAAAACAGTGTTTATAGTTGACGCGTTTCGGGATCAAGTTTCCTTAATCGTACGATTAAGGGAACTTGATCCTGAGACTTGTCAGCTGCATGCTATGACCAATTTTTAATGGATATGCAATAAATGCTACGTTTTATGTTTTTTGGTGCTGGCTTCCTCCTACGTTGGGATCCTTTACACCGAGGTTCCTGGACTTAAACCGTGCACCCCCCAAATTATAAACAACAGGTTAGCTGGCTGAACTAACTTTGTGTATGAGTATTTATTAGTTGATTATCCCACAACAAGCATTTTTAACTCTTTTTCTAAATGGCAAAAAAATTGTCTTTCCTTCCATTTTGCCCCATCGTTGGTGGAATAGCTGCTCTTAAAGCTGGTTTCTCACCATGCTGTTTCACAGAGCCTGCTCTTCGCAGCTGCCTTCAGACTCCTACTTCCTGTTCAGACTGTGGGAGGTTTTACAATAGTGACTAACATTTCAGCTTTGCTATTACTAGCTGAGCCTATTAGAATGACATTGGTGATGGACGGGTTTTAACAGTAGGGCGCAAGGCTACATAGTTCTAAAGGGTTAAAGATTGTCAGTAAGAAAGGTAAACAAGCTTCTGTGCTGCTGATAAGACAATATGGTGACATCACCAACCAACCAAGGGGTTAGGAGGTGGTTGGTTGCCTAGGAAATCTTCTGTAAGTAAGCAGGAGATAAGAACTGCTCTAACTGTGAAAAGAAGCAAAATCAAAACAGCAGTGTATTTGGCAATAGTCTTTATTTAACTTTGCCTACATGTTTAAAACTAATTAATGCAATGAGAATACCCCTTTAATGAGAACATTTGTGCATGAATTGGTAGCATCCTTTATAGTATAGAAATTTTTGGTAGCCAGAAAGTTAAATGGTACTTAGTTTAACTGTTTTACTTCTTTAACCCCTTAAGGACCCAGCCTGTTTTGACCTTCCTGACACAGCCCTATTTTTTGAAAAAACTGCTTTTTGACACATTACCTATCCATGTGATTCAGTAGTTTGTTTTCCTCGTGACATTGTGAGATAGATCTTTATTGGTGCTTTAAAGTTAGTAAGTAAATTAGTTTATGAAATCCATACAATCCTTGATTGTTATTTTGAAAAATATCAAAATTTCATAAAAATTTTGAAAAATTTGCCGATTTTGAAAGTTTGCAAAAATTTCTGTGGTGCCATACATATAATTATTCCCGCATAAAATAGTTTTATAACTAGCATCTACCATATGGTCCGGCGCTATAGGTTTGGCATCAATTTTTAAATGTCTTTTTTTTTGTTGTTAACGACATTAGGGAGTGGCTTAGAAATTTAGTAGTAATTTCTCACATTTTCAAGAAAATTTGCAATATACATTTTTTTAGGGACCACGCCAGTTCTGACGTGGCTTTGAGGGCCTGCATGTTAGAATACCCCCATAAGTGACTACATCGATGAAACTAGACCCCTTAAACGTATTTACAACACTATTTAGGGAAGTTTGTGATAAGCCCTTTTAGGGATATTTTCACAGAAATTAAAGCAAAGGTGGAGTGAAATTTCAAAATTTCACTTTTTTTGGCAGATTTTCAATATTTATGCCACCCTTATTCATTGGAATACATGTAAATTTTACTAGGTAAAATGCAACTTATTATCAATTTCCCCCAGTCTGCCGGTTGTTATTAGATATGCCATCAATTGCCTAGTGCATTATTTGGCTCACTCCATGAGCCCCAGAATAGGTAGAAGCACCTATTATACTCTGGGTCTCATTTTCAATACAATTTATATTATGAGGCGCCATTTCAGGTTTTTGGGACACCCTATAGTGTGCTAAAGTCTTAATAAACACCCTAAATAGACGCGCATAATGGGAAACTCCTACACCTCACCTTAGAGTGAATATATCCAGGGGTGCACTGAGTATATAGACCCCACACGTGATTCACAATTTTTTTTACAATGGAAGGCTGTGAGAAATCTTAAAAAAAAAAAAATTCCCAAAATACGTTTGCAATTTTAGCTAAAATGGGATTCATATATACAAGAATCCGTGGAAAAAAAGAACCCAAAAACTTTGTGTAAGCCAATGATTCTTCCAAGTTCGTTCAATACCCTACATGTGGGGTGTAACGGGCGTTGTTTGGGCGCATACAGGGCGTACAACGGGGAGGGAGCGGTCGGGTATTTGGCTTTTGAACGCAGATTTTGGTGGGGGCCATGTCGCTTTGCAAAGACCCCAAAAGTAGCAACAGGCGAATACATTCCAAAGTCGCCCCCTTTTTGGATTCAACAACCATCAGGGATCTCATCTAGGGGTGTACTGTGCATTTGGATGCACATGTGTTCCATAGTTTTTTTTTTAGCATTTGGTCAAAGAAACTGGGGGGAAAAACGCATTCGGGGTTGCTCATTGTTTTTTTGAGTTTTAAATTTTACAGCCGTGTAAATGATGTGATAACTTTACTATGGGGGGTCGGTACAATTACAATTGCTATATATTTTTATTATAGTGTTTTTCTGTTTTTTATTACTTTTTACACAGTAGTAAATACGGATCTATCAAAAAATTTGCATTTTTATGTGTCCGCTATTTCTGACAGGCCATAACTTTTATATTTTGCCGTGTGCAGAGCTGTGTATGGCTTGTTTTTTTTGCGGGATGAGTTTGAAGGTTTTTATTGGTACCAATTATGCGGTCAATATGATGCTTAAAGTTTCACTTTTATAAGTGTTTTTGTGAGATGTTATTTGAAGCAAAATACAAGCAATCCCCACCTTGGTAGTGTTTTGTTATTTTTATTTTTTCTAGCGGTCACTGTACGGTATATTAATTGACATGTACTTTACTCAAGCAGTCAATAAACGATTACACAATATCCAATTTGTACTTAGCGTTTTTTTTTATGTTTTTACCTGCTTTTTATACAATAAAAACACTTTTATTCAACCAGATAATACGTTTTTGCATTGCCATAGTCCCGAGAGCCATAACTTTTTAAATTTTTCTGTGCTTGGAGCTGTGTAAGGACTTGATTATTTTTGCAAGATAGTTGACGTTTTTATTAGTATCATTTTTGGGGGGACAAAGGCTTTTTGATCGCGTTTATAAATCCATTTTATGTGAGGCCAGGGTGGAAGAAAATAAACTGCAATCCTAGAAGTGTTTTTTATTTGTATTATTTTAACAGGGCTCACCGTGCAAGTATCCGTGATAAGTTAGCTTTAACCTCTTTGGGTCGCTACTATTATGTCGATACCCTATTTATATAGTTTTTTTGTTATGTTGGAAGGGCAACTTTAAAAAAAAAAAGAAAAGTGGATTTTAGTGTGTAAAAAAACAATATTTTAATGCACCGCTATCTTCTGATAGCTATACATTTTTTCTATTTTTCCGTATACAGAGCAGTATGAGAAACTTAGTTTTTTGCTGGATGAACTGACCGTTTTAATTGGTACAGACTTTGGCGTTTATGAGTGAGTTTTTGTGTGATCGCTTTTGTATTCCTTTTTATGTACTGCGGGATGAACAATAATCTATAGATTCTGAGATTGTTTTGTTTTTTGTTTTTTGATTACTTGCGTTCACGTACGGGTTAATTAACGCATGACATATTTATATGGCAGGTCGTTACTCATGCGTCGATACCACAGTATTGGGTACTTTATTTAATTTTTTATTTGGGACGATTGCGTTTGTAAAGTGAAAAGGGCGGTTGTACGTATTTTTATTTTATTTTTTGTGTTTTGTGTTTTACTTGTTTTTCAATTTTTTTTACTTTTTTGCACTTTTTCACGTTATTTTTTTACTTTTCCCCCATAGGGGATTTGAATGAGAGATCTTTAGATCTCTCATTCAATAGGAATCATCACAAGCTTTTTTGCTATGACGGGTTCCTAGGGACAACTTTCAGCCCACGATGCCGGGACATGCCCACAGGCACGGCCGGCATCGTGAGTAAACGGGACAACCCGGAAGGCTTTCTCTGCCTCCGTGTGTCTTAGGGGGCAGAGCTGCACGGATCCCCGATCCGTGCGCTCTGCCTGCCGACAGAGACGCAGGAGGAGCGATCTCCTCCTGCGTCTCTCTTATTATTGCAAACCCGATCGTCGCGATAATTAAGGGTTAACCACCCCCCCCCCCCGGAGCGATCCGGGTCTGGCCGACGCTGCGGGATGTCAGCTGTAATATACAGCTGACACCCCGCCCCAAATCGCGGCGAACTCTGCCTTAGAGTTCGCGCGATCCTCAGACGTATCCTTTACCCAGGTGCGTGAACCCCCAAACCACCTGGACGTATGGATACGGCCAAGGTCGTGAAGGGGTTAAAACAGGTGTCACATACAGGAGAAGATGGCAGGGAAAGGCTAAAGACCACCCAGAAGGCACCTGACCACATACTTTGTTGTTTTTTTATCCCCTTAAAGACTGAGCCCATTTTGGACTTAAGGACAAAGCCCTGTGTTTAAAAAACGATGCCAATGTACACTGACAAGCAAAAGGGTAACAATGTTTTGAACCTTTGACTTTCAGGCTTCACAGCTCACTATCCACTATGGCTTTGAACGTGAGACTACCATCATTTTATAGATAATCATCTTGGCTATCTGATATATACATTTCATTTGCAACTATTTAGCATATGCTTAGTTATTCAGATTCTTGTCCTGTAACTGTACTGTTACTGTTTTGCTCCTAAAAACCTACATTTTTATTTTTATTATTTTGTAAGTATTTTAGAAATCCACCTTTGGCTGTCAACACCTTCTGAATCCATCTGAGCATGCTTTTGATCAGATTCAAGCATATCCTGAAATCTGATCTCAGGTCTCTGAAATCTGATCTCAGCTTTTTCTTCAACTCTACCCACAATTGTTCAATTGATTTGAGGTTTGGGGACTGTGGGTGCCAATCTACTTCATTGTCATTGGACCATTTCTTCACCAATCAACCACATATGCTTCGGGTCGTTGTCCTGCTGGAACACTATGCAGGCAGTCCCCGGCTTACACCGTTTTGACTTACATCTGTCCCCTAGTTACAAATGTAGACTTATGGGGCATGCTGGAACTTGTAGTTCCATGTTCCACAGCAGAGACTAACTGTGGAACGACAAGTTCCAAGCATGCCACATCAACACATGAGGTGAAATCTTCTTAACAGGAGCACAGACAGAAAAACAAATATAAAAACCCTTCCCTGCACTATCCAAAACTAAAAAAAAAATTTGTGCTGGAGTTAAATTTAATAAATATGCCTGTTCCAACTTACACACAAATTCAACTTAAGAACAAACCTACTGCGCTATCCCGTTTGTAACCCGGGGACTGCCTGTATTGTCCTTTTCATACCCATAGAAATCGAGTGTAAGAAGCAACTCATCTTGTAGGATACACACACATAGCTCAGCACTGAGACCACCATCGATCCTGGTCAAGTATCTAACACCTTTGGCTGTGAAACATCCCCATATCATCAGGCTTCCTCCACTAAACTCGAAACTTCCTTAAATTTCTCGATCCATTAGCCCCCTTTTCCCTTGATTCTTCTAGACCCATTTGCACCCATCAGAGCCCGGTCTATTGACTTTCATCTAATTGCTCCCAATCATCTGTTTCCAAACCTATTGTCCACTCTTCTTACATTTTTACAAACTCGAGCCGACGCTTGTTATAACGATATTGAAGTCCAGGCTTCATCACCTTTTTTCAGGACCACCATTCCAGACTGCATCACACGGTGTTTGCATGGATGTCTGTGATCTCACTATCACGAAACTTACGAGCCACCTCCACTGACATGTTTGTTGCTCCAGAACTGATAAATTGTGTGATGAGCTGACTTGTTGATCTCCAATATTTTTGCCTAGACGTCCAACTGCTGGCTTTTGAATGGATGGATGGACTTCATTTCATATTCTTCCAGCTGTCATGGCCTCACATCATGCAGTTTGGTAATTTTCTTGAATCTGCAGAACTAAACATATGCTAAATAGTTGCAAGTCTAATTTATGTACAAGATAGCCAAGATGATTGTCTATAAAATTATGGTATTCTCAAGTTCAAAGCTGTAGTGGATGGTGCCAAAGTATGGGGCAAAGTAACTTCTGAGTGGTCTCCTATAGGCTTTCCCTTCTATCCTCACATTTTTTAATCATCCTTTTGTTTTTTAGGGATTTATGAAGCTTTTACATTTAGAAGCAATTTTTTCATATTTCAAGAAAATTTGCAACACAGGTTTTTGTTATTTTAGCACCAGTTCTGAGTGGTTTTAAGGGGCCTGTATGTTAGACACATTTAAAAATCACCCCATTTAGAAAAGTGTACCCCTCAAATTAATTAAAACAGCACTTAGAAAGTTTGTTAACTTGTTTCACAGATATTAAAGCAAAGTGGAGATGAATTTTCAAAATGTAATTTTTATTATTTAAATCCAATTTTTATTGAGGCAAAGTAAATGTAACCGAGGAAGGTAAATTAATATTGATTCCCCTGGTACTGCTGATTTTAGAAACATCCGCTACGTAGCCCTAGTGCACTATTTGACATAACCAGAGACCTCAGAATTAGAGGAACACCTACTGGATTTTGGGGCATCATTTTTATGAAGCTATTAGGCACCATTTTAGTTTTGTAGATAGCTTAAAGAGTACCTATCACCTCCATACAAACACACAAAAATTCATAGAAGATGAAATTATAAGACTTTTCTCAAATACATGTCATTAGCAATTCAGAGGATTTTCCTCAGTTTTACAGGGAAAAAGGTTTTACTTTCACTTTGTAACTCAGGAGATCCTTATCAATCTGTTGGGAGATACCAGCTGTGCAGGGGGAGCTGAGCGCATAGCTGCTTGTGTAGGGTCCTCTGAGTCTCACTACATACAGTAGAGCAGGCTCAGCACACTAAGGATATGTCGACACTGCAGTGGACAAAAAACGACCTGAAAGCCAAATACTAAAAACTGAGTTTTCTGTCCCCTGCCTAACAAAAGCAGCTAAAAAAACGGCCGTTTATTGTTGCAATTTGCGTTTTTTGGCGCGTTTTTTACACGCGTTTTTTGCTTGTCTTCAAGTCTGGTTTTCAATGTATACATAAATTAAGTTATGTCGCTTTTTCTGCTAAAAATCTGTTTTCTTACGGATTTCGGCACTACAATACTTTTTTTTACTGATTCTGGTGCTAATAGAGTTCTCGCTTTTGTCGCTAAAAATACAGGTTTTTACGGATTTTGCCGCTAATAAAGTTATCTCGCTTTTGTCACAAAAACTAAGGTTTTTTCTTACAGATTTTGGCGCTAAAGTCCATGTTTTTATAGATTTTGGCGCTACTTTTATATCCCTTTTGCTGCTAAAAATCCAGCTTTTTACGGATTTTGGCGCTAATAGATTTATCTCCAAAATCTGTAAGAAAAAAGGATTTTTAGCGACAAAAGCGAGATAACTTTAATAGTGCCAAAATCCGAAAAAAAACTTATTTTAGTATTAAAATCCATAAAAAAAAGTATTTTAGAGTCAAAAAAACTTATTTTTAGCGACAAAAGCGAGAAATTTATTTATGCTGATTTTGGTGCTAAAATCCGTAAAAAATGCGTATTTTTTTCAACAAAAGCAAGATAAATTTATTAGCGTCAAAATCTGTTAAAAAGTATTTTAGTGCAAAATCCGTAAAAAAAAATATTTTTAGCGACAAAAGCAAGATAACTTTAATAGGACCAAAATCCGTAAAAAAACATGTTTTAGTGTTAAAATATGTAAAAAAAAATATTTTAGCGCCAAAAAATTTATTTTTAGCAACAAAAGCGAGAACTTTAATAGCGCCAAAATCTGTAAAAAAAAAAAAACATTATAGCGCCAAAATCTGTAAAAAAAACTTATTTTTAGCGTCACAAGCGGGATAACTTTATTAGCAACAAAATCTTCCAAAAAAGGATTATAGCGGCAAAATCCTTAAAAAAACATATTTAGCATCATTAGAGCAAAAATCTTGAATTGCGCAAAAAAAGTTAGCGACAAAAACATGATCACTTTATTACAAACGGTACGGACGAGGACACATCGGACACTTGAAAGCAGAACTGAAAAAAAAGTATAAACTGTAACACCCAGGAGGGACTAATCTCTTGGGAGGGTTTTCAATGAAAAATCGCGCAAAAAAAACGTCCTGCGCTTTTTCCCTAGACCCTTATCAATTTTCTGCCCGGGGCCCTTGGC
>JAODAL010037102.1:0-40835 GCA_025379985.1 Phyllomedusa bahiana | reverse complement strand
GGTGGTTGAAGACCCCTTTTTCGGACTATTTTTAATTTGGGGTCATGCAGGTTTGGGGCTCATGCTGTGGCCCAGGACAGGGATATTCAATGTCCAGTTCAAGTAAAATGATGGTTCAAATCATACTGCCTTCTGGCACTTTTTAATTTGTGGGTCATGCAGGTTTAAGGGTTATGCTGTGGTGCAAGACAGGGATAGTGAATGGTCTGTGATTTTTTTTCTGTGGCTTTTATAACCTAAGTGTGTTGCCTAAGATGTAGCACGTATCCATTTGACTGTTGTGGATGTTAATTCCAGCTTCTCCATCCCTGTTTGGGTGTAAGAATGAAGGTGTTGTTCCTTTCCCATAGACTTTAATGGTGATCGTCGATAATCTATTATAGACTATCGGATATCTTATTGATAATTGCCGATATCGACTATCGACCCGATGACGACAGTCAACGTAATCGCTCATCACTACTGGTCGTGTCTAGTGTAAACTTTCAGGAAACTAAGGGAGACTGAGCAATGCTGTAGCTCTCACAGGCTTCACTTTTTGTAATCACATATGGCAAAAACACATCGTGGCAAAACCCCTTTAATATTGATTCCCCAGATTCTGCCGTTTTGAATGCTATCCAATATGTGGCCTAAGTGAGCTATTTGGCTCAGAGTAGGAGGAGCAGCTACTGGACTCTGTGGTCTCATTTTCATTACGATTTTGTTTAGGCGCCATTTCAGGTTTGCGGATGCCCTAAGGTGCTAAAACTTAATAAACACCCCTAAAAAGACCCCATATTGGAAACTATACCCCTTAAGGAATATATCCAGTGGTGTAGTGAGTATATCGACCCCACCGGTGTTTCACTCATTTTTTTTAGCATTAGGCTGTGAAAATTAAGACTTTATTTTTCCAAAAATCTGCAATTTTAGATGAAAATGTTTAAGTTTTACAAAGAATCCTGGAAAAAAGCATGCCAACATTTTTCTTCCAATGCGCTATTTGGCTTTTTGAACGCAGATTTTGGTGGGTGCCATGTCACATTTGCAAAGTTCCCAAAGTACCAGAACAGGTGAAACCTTCTAGAAGTCACCCAATTTTGGGATAACTTTACTATGCAGGTATGTACAATTACAATGATATAACATTTTATATAGTTTTTTATATTTTATTACTTTTACACAATAGAAAAATTGCGTTTTCATGTTGTCCTATTCTGACAGCCATAACTTTTTTATTTTTCTGTATATGGAGCTGATTATGGGCTTATTTTATGCAGGATGAATTGACGTTTTTATTGATACTATTATGGGGGAAAAATGTTGCTTTGATCACTTTTTATTAGTGTTTTGTGAGGTATTTTGAACAAAATACAGCAATCCTGGTAGTGTTTTTTATTTTTTACAGCAGTCACCATGCGTTATAAAAGACATCCTAGCTTTACTCAGCAGGTCAATACAATTACAGCGGTACCCAATTTGTATTTTTTTATTTTTTACTGCTTATAAACAATAAAAATACTTTTATTCAAAAAGGGAAACACATTTTTTCATCGCCATAGTATGAGAGCCATAATTTTTTTATTTTTTTTGTGTACGGAAATATGTAGGGGCTTGATTTTTGTGTAATGAGCTGACATTTTTATTGGTATCCCTTTTAGGGTGACAAGACTTTTTGATCAGTTTTAATTCTGTTTTTTGGTAGGCAGGGTGAAGAAAATACTGTAATCCAAGAAGTGTTTTTTAAGTATATGTTTAACAGTGCTCACTGTGCAGTATCCGTGACAAGTTAGTTTTACTCTGTGGGTCGATATGATTATGCTGATACCCAATTTCTATAGGTTTATTTATGTTGAAGCGCTTTAAAAAAAAGTGTTTTTATTGTGTAAAACAATATTTACGCATCGCTGTCTTCAAATAGCCGTAACTTTTTTATTTTTTCGTATACAGAGCTGTGTAAGGACTTTTTTTTTTACGGGATGAACCGACGTTTTAATTGTTATATTGGCGTTTGTATGAGTTTTTTTATTGCTTTTTATTCTATTTTATGTGTTACTGGATGAACATAAATCGTAATCCTTTGTATATTTTTTAACGGCGTTCACCGTGCGAGTTAATTAACATGACATATTTATAGATCAGGTCGATACAAAATATGGGTACGCGGCGATACCAAATATGGGTACTTTATTTATTTTTGATCTTTTTTGGGGCGATTGGTGTTTGGTGTTTGTAAAGTGGAAAGGGGCAGTGTATGTGTTTTTAATTTTATTTCTCGTGTTTATGTTTCACTTTTTTACACTTTTTTACACTTTTTTCACTTTTCCCCATAGGGGATTTGTATGCGCGATCTTCAGATCGCGCATACAAAAGGATACCCGTATACAGCATTGCTGCTGTATACTGGTCTCCATGGAAACTGTCATTTCCCTCCCCAAGCTGTCTGGTAGGAGACAGTAACAGCACTATCGTGCCGCAGGTGCAACGAGAGCATTCAGGAGGATCTTATTCCTCCTGCCTGCCAGTCTGCCCTGATTGCTGGCTTTTTACACAGACAGCCCTGGGGCTACTCTAGTTCCCCAAGGCTGACTGTGCAGCTATTCCCTGGGCTCTGTCGGGACACCGGGAGTCCCGATCACCAAACAGAGCAGGGGAAAGCCCTTTGATTAGGCTGCAATCACGAACAATCAAAGGCTTAAGCGCCAGGGAGTGGCGGTTTCCAATGCTCCCCGGCACTTGCAGAGGCTGTGATGGTGGTACAGCCCTGTTCTCAGTGCTGCTGCGGTGTCATAAGTCACAAACCCTGATTTCTGCAGACGACCAACGTCAAAAGTTGGTGGGCGGTCGTTAAGGGGTTAATAGTACAGATATTAAATACACTGCAACACAGAGTAAAACTGACAGGTCATCCGAAAAAAAAAAAAAATTACAAAAAAAACAAAATTAAGTTCTGCTTCAGGGCTTAAGAGGGCCTACTGAAAGAGGGGGAGGTTATAAATTGCCCTAGTAATTAATGCTAGAGTTGGTGTTAGTTCTGCTAGTGTGTGAATACTTCTTCATGTTCCTTGAGTTCTACACAGACCTCATTGATGGGGTCACTTAAGCATTTCAAACAGGGCTGTTAACCTGCAGGCTTGAGGTTAGCACCCTGCTCTGTTCTTTGACCATGGATTCCTGAAGGACAGAGTAAAGACATCACTGGAATAGTTTGCAGTCTAGCTGGCTCTGGGGTTCTCATGGAAAGACACATGGATATGGTAACCAAACCAGTGCAAAGTGAGTCTCGTCGTCTTGGCCTAGCGCCCCGTTGATGTTCCAGCATTTTCCCTCTGACAAGACTCAACAACCCCAAACCCAAGTCCCGTTCTCCTGCGTTCCTAATTTGTTAACTTCTTAAAGTCTAAGCTGAAGAGAGAAGAGTTACAGATTCGCATTCTCCTTGGAATCCCCTTATTAAACTTTCTTGAAGTCTATGCGGCCTCTGAATAAGGGACAGATTATATGGGCCTTGCTACTAGCTGCTATTTGCTTAATACGGAGAAGTTGAAAACTGTATTTAATGGAAGGAAACATGGAGCGAGTAAAACTTGCGTAAGAAAAAAGAAATTAGTAAGCTATCCACCGTGAACCATGTCTGCTCCTCCTGCTTCTTCTGCACGGCAGGAGACATAGTGTAAATTCTTCAGTGTCTGTCCATGAAACAGATATAATACAATGATTTACAAAAGGACCGAATGATTTAAGATCGACTTTTGTGAGATACTTCCTATGAGTATCAGAGTCTGTGCGTATCTTCCCAAGACACCTGAATTTTTGGACACAGGATTTGCACCTTATTTATTCCCATAATTGAAAAAACCATAAATGAGTACCTATCCACCCTGCACACACACAAAAAATAATAGTAGATACAATTAGAGAACTTTTTTCAATACATTCATTAGCAATCCAGAGGATTTATGTCAGTATTATATGAACAGACAATGTTTAGGTTTCAACTTTGTTCAAGGCAAACCTCAATTTTCTAATATGCGGAAGAGGATTTATTCCTGTTTTGAGATACAACTGTGCAGGGGGAGCTGAGGATATAGCTGCTTTTTACAGTTAATCTGAGTCTCTTACTACATAACATTGCAGTAAACAGACACAGTACACAGAAGACATAGTGTTACAGGTTTTACAGGCATCTACATTACACTGCAGCGAGAGTTATATCCAACACACAAATAGCCACCAAGATATCACGGCTGGCCCCTCGCCCCGCATTTTGGGTGACGGGCGCAGCCGTGACGCGCTTGCTTCCCATCTCGCGGGCACGAGTGGCGCAGCTGTCCGCGATGTTGGGCAGTCGGGCGCACTCGCCCCCTGTGAGCCTCTAACTCTACCCGTCCACGCTCTCCTGTCTTTCCGTTCACAATCTCAGGCCGGCTGCTGACCCGCGCTACTCTGCCCGTCTAGGGCGCGCCTAGCGGCAAGCTCCCGTAAATTTTAAAGGGACAGTGCGCCGTTAATGGTTATTAGCCCGGCCGCCGGTTCCTATAGTAACCCGCTCCGCCCCCGGCCTGCCCTTGCCAGATCTATTTTGTGCCCTGTCCATAGAGAAAGCCGCTTACCCTGTCTTTCCTGACCTATCCGTGTTTTCCACCTCACTGCTACACTCCTTCCCCGACCACCCCTCAGAACCTATGCCGCTGCCCTGACATTATTGCCTGCCACGACTAACGTCTACGTCTTACGAATTTGTACCATGGCTCACCCTTGGCTGCCATCGCAAGCAATCATGCCAGTGAAGGCGACCTGGTGTTTTCCCGCCGCAGCAAGTCCATCCCGCTTTGGCGGCGGCATCTGGTGAAGCCCGGGGTTGCTACCATAGACTCCGCGCTCCCTGGTTATGGCTTACAAACCATCGCTTGCGCTGGCCTATCAATGGTCCCACTACCCGTAACACAAGAGCTTACCATGTGCTCATGATGTAGACTTCCTGGCTCCCCCTTTCACAGGACCTCCCCATATCAGAAGCAGTACTTAATACAGCTGTCAACATAGTGATCCCATCAAGCTATCATGTACCGATGCGTGGCCCCAACCTTCAGTATGTCTTAAAGGGCAAGCACTTTTATCTAAAACTGAAATTACACAGTGAAATGCTATTTGATTTTCCTTAATTGAAGCATAATTGAAGAAGTGTTGGTATTTAAAACACCAGTAATACATCATGGTATTGTTATAACCAGAAGGAGATAGGTCCTCTAAAGTGGTGAATAGTACCTTAACAATGATATCAATAAACATTAATGCAACATATAAGAAAGAAAAATACCAAATAAGATGCTGTAATCATTTTACTCTTCCTATCAGAGCAAGAGCAGATCTATATCTACCATTTTTATCATTTAGCCCTTTAGGATAAAAGTAAGAGATTTGTTACTGGAGAAGCAGTGGGACTATTGAACTCATTGTACATGTTATTTTCCACAGTTGATCTCAGTCAGTGGTGGATTATATAAGCAGTTATAGAAACAGCAACAGTGATAGCTAATACAGCTCAGCTTAAATGACATAAATTCCACAGTTAAGGATCAATAATCAGTTCACTAAAGGTTCAACAGAAGACCTGGAATCTACTTTTACTTCTGAACAGTTAAAATGCAATTAAAACAAATGATGGCATTCAGAAGGAAATGTGCAGATGTTGTAGTCAGGGCCTACTGGGATTTGTAATTCCACACAGTAAAGCGAGTGATCACGGCATCTAATGGTATCTAGACCTTGGGGAATGCACCTAAAAACACATAAACACTTTTGTCAAGTCAAGTTGGGCGTGCACCATAAGGTAATAACTTGGTGTATGGTGTGAAATGTCCCATGATGTTTATATGAAAAATCAGATAATTTAGATACAAGGGATATGGATGAAAATTAAGAACAGTCTTTAACTGGCAATGATCACCAGCTTCACAGAGGATGTAATAATCACAGTCTCTGGTTACATGGTGAACAAAAAATGTCATTATGGGAGGATCCCCTTTTAGCTTGCTGGTAGCCGGGGATATATGAGAAAACAACAGTTCCCTCCCTTTTGTCTTGAAATTACTTGGGAATGTCACAGTCCTACATTTACTTTTACTAATGAAATCTTTTACCACTTGCCTCATGGTGGGCATCCTTTTATGTTAATCAATTGTTCTGCCACACAGCTGATAAGTGGCAATGTCCCTATGGCAGGAATGCCAGTCTAATCAGACAAACATTACCTTGAAAGCACAAAGCTCTGGTTATTTGGCCATTAGACTAACTTGGGTACTAGAAGTGAAAAAGTGGTCCTTTGAGTCACGTCTCCCTCCGTCTGGGATTTTATTTGTTTTTGTTTGAGTCACAAGATTCGGTTTAATCTCTGGATATTTTCTTAGCAAGGACTGGAATCGATTGCTGGAGAGAGTGATGCAAGGGTCTATGTTAATACTTCAGTGCTCCCCACGAATGGTGGGAAGGAAGACTTTGGGCCCGGCTGTGCTAAGTGGGCCAGGCTTTTTATTCACAGCATGTGTGGCACAAGAGGGAAAGCAAGCACACCCCAGTATTAATAATATAGACTTGTCTGCAGCACTGGGCTCTCCATCATCAGCACACAGCCTAACTGAATGTCAGGACCCTCTGCTAGAGAGGAAGGCCGAGATAGTGAGGCTCCACCCTACAGGATTCAAGACTTCTTAGAAAATTCTGCAATTAAAGTGAATGGCTAAATACAGCCATATGAGATGAGCTTACAATACTTTACATCCTGATAACCTAAGAAAACAATGTGCAGTGTAAACACATAGTATGACTGGTCAAAGCAATTCACAGTAAAGCAGTATAGCATTAAGAAAGTAGTTCCTGAAAGGCAGTCCTTATAGCACCCATGAACAAGGAATAGTGGGATTAATAGCTTTGTAGCCAGGCACAAAGACCTAAATGTTACAGGTGAACACAACAACATAGCTGTTACGGTTCCGGACGCGGAAGTGGGAACCACTGGATCCACCGCAATGCGATGGTGTAAGCCACGCCCCGGAACGAATCTAAGTAGTCCCGGTATTCACCAGAGCCCGCCGCAAACGGGATGGACTTGCTGTGGCGGGAGTGCTACCACTGAGTCCGTTATCACCCCTGACGTTTACTTGCTTGCGGTTGCAGCCGAAGTAATAGGCGGTGTGCAAAATCGTCACAGCTCGTTAGTCGGGGGTCAGCAGAGGTCAGGGCATGCAGCAAGGTTCGTGGACGAGGACCAGGCAGGGGTCAGGGCAGGCCGCAGAGATACGTGGTCAATAGACGGAAGCACAAGGGTAACCGGTACACACTGTAGATCAGGACGAGAACAATAGGAACGGCTTTCACAATAGCAAGGCACTACAAAGATCCGGCAGGGAAGCAGGCGGAAGCGCCCAGGTAAATTAGACAGGCATGCCCGCAATTACCCAATACGGCGCACTGTCCCCTTTAAATCTCACAGAGCCACGCGCTCCGCGCAGCCTTAGATCACAAGGGACGCGTGCGCCGGACAGCAGAGACAGCGAGGAGACAGGAGCGCGGCGGTAAGTGGTGACACGCCGGGGGGCGAGCGCATGCCCGCCGCCCGACACCCGGCGGCGCGGCACCCGTCCCGGGGACCGGGCATGAGCTGCAGCGGCGCCCGCAAGGAGGGAACGCTGGCGCCGGAACGCAACAGTAACCCCCCCTCTTAGCCCTCCCTTCTTCCTGGCCTGGAGGAATCTCTTCAGCAACTCAACGTCCCAAGATGTGCCGCTCCGTGTTTCATTCACCACGACTCTCCTCAGGACCAAACTCCTTTCCAGTCGATCAGGAAATACCGCCTTCCCTTTTGATGTCTTCATGTCTAGGATCTCATTTACAGTGAATATTTTGGCGCCTCCGCTTCAGACAAGATGGAAGGCTTGATCCTCTGGGAAAAACGATTCAGACCACAGTTTCAACAATGAGACGTGAAGTGAAGTTGGGAATAACGCATTGTGGTGGGAGCCGGAGGTTTGTAGGCATCCGGGTTGATGCGGGCGTTGTACTTCAAATGTCCTACGACCGGGACCCGCCAATTTGAAAAAAGGGGATCTATCAGCCGGAAATATCTGGCCCGACAGCCAACCCCTTGTCGCCAGGCTAAAACACTGTGGGAGGGTCCTTCCTATTCTTGTCCCTGCTTGGACCTTCATGCGTGCGGATGCATGCTGCAGAGACTTGAGGCGCGTCTATTTCCAAATGTACACCATATCTTTGGGCAAGAGTGTCCTCTGCCGTGCACTTCCCAATGATGGAGACAATTGTAATGGAGAGGCGGGGATGCTGGCCATAGCACCATGAAAAAAATGGGAGGTACCCAGTGGATTCCGACACCAGGGAGTTATAGGATAACTCCCGCCCAAAGAATCAAGCTTGGCCACCAGTCATCCTGTCGAGCCGAGACAAAATGTCGTACATAGCCCCCCAGAATCTGTTGATCCTCTCCCACTTTGCCGTATTGTCCTGCGGGTGTGTAGCGGAAAGAATCGAGGTTCACGCTGCAACGAGAGCAGAGGGCCCGCCAGAACCCCTTGACACAAATTGGACCCCCCGATCCGAGAACAATGTGCTGCGGAAAGTCCGTGTAGTGGCTGAAGATAGGAGAAATAAACTGGTTGGCCAACTGGCCGAGGGTAGCCCTGGCAACGGAATAAAGTGCGCCATCTCGAAAAACGGTCCGCGAAACCAACCAGATGACCGTTTGCCCGAAGAGGGAGCAGATCCGTGACGAAATCCAATCCAACATGAGTTCCAAGGGGCCCTAGGATTGGTAGCCGTGCTGTAGCAAACCCGCGGGGTTTGGTAGGCGCGGAGTCTTGTTACAGCACAAGTAACGCAGGACTTCACGAAACTGCCCTTGAATGTCCCTATCAAGCTCCAGGCCACCACGTAGAACACGAAGAGATATAAGAGGAAGGATTTGCGTGCTCCTGGTGGACCCAGCCACAAGAGAAAACAGTGTCCCCATTTCAAAAATCTCCTGCGGATCCGCATGACATCACATAAGTTTTTTTTCCCTGGGGGAACCTTTCGCACATCTACTGGAGCCAACCAATGATCAGGCTTTTCAGGTGAAATTATATTCTGGGCTTGCCCGTCCTCACTCCCAACACATAATCGGAAGACACGGGAGAGCGCATCGGCCCTGACGTGCTTCTCTGCTGCCTAAAATGTATCTGGAAATTTGAAGCGCGTGAAGAACATGACCAACCTGGCTTGGACGTGGGTTGAGGCTTGGGGGCCGTTGAAGGTATTGAATGATTTTATGGTCGGAGAAAATGGTGATGGGGTAGTGAGCACCCTCCAGAAGATAACGCCACTCCTCTAGGGCTAAGCTTGGATACCAGAACTCCCCGGTCTCCGATGGTGTAAAAATTCTCCTCCGCAGGGGAGAAAAGTCTTGGATAAGAAAGGCACAGGTGACCATCCTTGCCTTTAATCCCTTCTGCGTAAGAATTTGCGCCACCCCGCCCGAGGAGGCGTCCACCTCGCAGAAAGAAGGTTTCCTCGGAATCCGTTCTGGTCAGAACGGGCGCCGGCGAGGGCGAAGGCTGCCTTAAGTTGAGCAAACGCCTTTTTCGTCCTCTGGCGGCCACTGCTAGGGTTGGAGTTCTTCTTGGTATGTGCAATGATAGTTGCCTCACCAAGGTAGAATAATGCAGGATAAACTAACTGTCAGAGAAATTTCGAGAAGCCCAGGAAGCGCTGTATAGCTACGTAGGCCCAACCGGCCGGGGCCACTGCAAGACAGCCGACAGCATGGCAGGATCCAGTCTGTAACCCACGGTCCGAGATGAGACGAACCAAGGAACGGGAGGCTGGCGGTGGAATGAGACATTTCGCCGAACTTAGCGTTAGAGGACTGGTTGGCACGTAACCGCTCCAATACCAGGCGTACATGAGAGCGATGAGTCTCCACATCGGCAGAGAACAACCAGAATGTCGTCCTAGTAGACCACGACACACGCGTGTACAAGGAGATCCCGTTAAGATATCTTTCACAAAAAATTCCTGGAAGACTGCTGGGGCGTTGCACGAGACCGAAGGGCATGACTAGATATTCAAAGTGCCCATCCCGTGTGTTAAAAGCATGCTTCCACTCATCCCCCTCTCTGAATGCAGAATGAGGTTTGTAGGCCCCTCGCAGGTCAAACTTGGAGAAAAATACTTGCCCCGCGAAGCCGGTCTCGAACAGTTCCGTGATCAGCGGCAAGAGATAGCGTTTTTTCAACCGTGATCTTGTGACAGAAAGACCCCGATAGTCGATAACACGCCGTAAAGAACCACTCTCTTCTGCACGAAGAAAAATCCTGCCCCCCGCAGGGGAGGAGGACTTGCGTATAAAGCCCTCTGCAGTTTTTTCCCGAATGTAGGGTCGACATGGCCTGGGTCCTCTGGTACCGATAGTGGGTAAACCCTGCTCCCAGAGGACTGGCCCCGGCATAGACTCGATAGGGCAGTCGTAGGAGGCGATGAGGTGGAAGGACCTCGTCCTGCTATCTCCAAGAAGACGTCCCGAATCCCGGTATTCCGCTAGGCAACCCTGGCAGAGGCCTAGAGGACGGTAGGGAAGGACGGAGCGCACCCCGGGCGAGGTGCCACCGTCAGACAAGAGTTTCCAAGCAGTTAGGTCCCCACGCACGACCTCCCTGTCATTCCAATTAAGCGTAGGCGCGTGGACAGCTGCAGCCACGGGAGCCCCAACAGGATCGCATAGGAAGACCGAGGCAATACGTAAGAGGGAGATTCTTTTCCTTATGCGTCACGGGCGCCACAATGGAAGTCCCACTGGCTGGTCCTGTACCGGATGGCGTTCCCAAGCAGCTCCCCTGTGACGGAGGATATCACCAATGGCTTCTCCAGACTAACCCACAAGGAAGCCTGTAACGGGATACAAGGGCGGCGGTGTATAAAGTTCCCGGCATAACCGGAGCCCAGGTACGAAGGAAGCCTGAATACAAGACCCCGAGTCAGTCCTGATCTCCACCGCATAGTCAGGCATGGGAGAGGAAGAGTTTCTCACCTAGGGATGCTCCCCAACATAGCCTAGGTGCGGGCGTTTCCCGACACGTTGGGGGCGAAGCGGACAGCTCCTCCGAGAAAATGATCCGGACGGCGCAGTACAGACATAGCTCTGTGCACGGCGACGGCGAATAATTCCTGCTCAGAAATTGTTGGACTTTTGATCCACCTGCATGGGTTCCTCCTCAGTAATGGTAGAGGAAGCGGCAGAGGAGGTCCTCCTGGAAAACCGTAGCCAGGGCGTGGCAACGGCGGGGTCCGCGCCAGTTCACGATTCTTGGGCGGAGCTCTTCTTCGCCTACTCTGCGAAAGCGCACGTCAATGCGTGTGGCCAGGTGGATTAACTCCTACAGAAGATGATGGCGAATTTCTTGGCGGCAAGGCGACCTTGATACTGCTGGAAAGGCCTTTCTTATTAAAGGATTGGCCGCGCAGGGCGGCATCATTCCAAGGACGCTCTGATTGCCAGGGTGCGAAAAACTGTACTGCGTACTCTCCGACTGAAGTTTTCACCATGGCGTAGGTTCAAGAGTGCCTCTCAGCAGAAGATGCTTCGAGCTTGTTCCTCGAAGACACGCGGAAATTCAGCCGAGGAAGAGGTCCTGCAGATAATTCCGCAGTTCAAGAAAGCTCCTGTCCCATAGAGGCTTTAGCCCAGTCCAGGCTTCCCGGTACAACAGGCTGACCACAAAAAAAAAAACGCCACCTGGAACGTTCATGACAAGAATGGTCCCCCATTAACTCATTGTGCATTGGTGCACTGGGTGAGGAAACGCCCTGCAAGAGCTTGGGAACCAACCGTCAAATATTGGCAGGCAGCGACAAACAGGAGCTTGGTCCCAACGGAAGCCAGTGGAGCCAGCGGGAACGGCCACAGGAGTATGTGTGAGGGGTTGCTAGCTGGCGGTGACGAGTTTGCAGCACTAGGCGTCGTTCAACTGATCACTTTTGCCCCTGCGGGCCAGTTGCTGAAACTGTTCGGTGTCACCCCACGCGAGAGAGGTCCGCCAACACTGGGCACGGTACCGTTGGCAGGATCCATGGCCGGATCTTACTGTTACGGTTCCGGACGTAGCGGAAGTGGAATCCACCTGACCATCGCTGCAAGCGATGGTGTAAGCCACACGCCAGGGAACTGAATCTAAGTAGGTCCCCGTGTATTCACACATAGCCCTCCTCAAAGCGGGATAGGACTTGCTGCGGCCGGGCGAGTCTACCGAGGTCGTTACCCCTGAAACGTGACTTGCTGTGCGTTGGCAGCCGAAGTAATAGCGTGGTGCAAAAATCGACAGGCAGGTCTCGTATACGGCGTCAGGCAGGAAGGTCTAGGCGAGGCAGCTATGGTTCGAGGTCGAGGACAGGCAGGCGGTCAGCGGCAGGGCGCAGAGATACGTGGTTCGATGACTTAACAAGGGTACGGTACACGGTAAGATCAGGATGCGAGACAATAGGAACGCTTTCACAATAGGCAAGGCACTAAAGATCCAGCAGGGAGCAGGCGGAAGCGCCCGGGGTGAAAATAGAGGCAGTGCCCGGCAATTACCCAATTACCGGCGCACTGCCCCTTTAAATCTCACAGAGCCGGCGTGCACGCGCCTTAGATCACAGGGACGCACGCGCCGGACAGCAGGAGACTGCGAGGAGACAGGAGCGCGGCCGGGTAAGTGGTGACACGCCGGGGGGCGAGCGCGCCCGCCGCCCGACACCCGGGCGGCGGCGGCACCCGTCCCGGGGACCGGGGCAGAGCTGCGGCGGCGCCCGCAGGAGGGATCGCGGGCGCCGGACGCAACAATAGCCTTTCAGCTTAAGCCTGGTCTCTGTACCGAGCATGCAATACACCTTTGGTACTGCGCTCAGACCTTCTGGTTGGAACAACTTCTGATTCAGGACTTCAAATAGAGTCGCTGTTTTCTCCCAACATAGCAGTTTCCTCTGCTTTAGAAACAGGACTATTCATCTGAAGTCCAGAGACTTTAAGTCCAGGAGCCCAACAGAGATCATGAGGGCCTGGAAGCACCTTTTGTGTAACCAATGGTAGATTCTGTTCAATTGAAGGCTCTTCTAAAGCTGGTAGTCCTGGTGGCTCTGATGGTGGAATAATCTCTTTAAAACACAGCTTTAGATGAATTCTGTGAATAAATTGTGATACTCCTCCTTCTCTGCTGATCTTGTACACATCTGATTCTGAGTACAGAAATGCTGTAACAGTCTAGGGTTCTTCCTCCTATCTGATATCCAATTTTCCTGTACGGTGGTACATTCTAAGCCAAATTCTGACACCTTTTTGTAGTGGTTTTACATTAGCATGTTGATTAGCATATTGATTGCCACCACCACCTGAAACATATTTCACAAATCCGCTTATTCCTTTGCCCTAATACTACAAAAATGCTGGTTCATGCCCTTGTCATTTCCCAACTTGACTACTGCAACATACTGTACTTCTCTGTGGCCTCCCTTCTAGCACTCCTGCTCTCCTTCAAACCATCCTCAACTCTGCTGCCAGTCTAATCCAACTGTCTCCTCGCTCCTTCTCTGCCTCTCCTCTCTGTCAGTCCTTTCACTGGCTACCGATTGCCCAGCGAAAACAATTCAAATTACTAACCATGACCTACAAGGCTCTCCATAATCTGTCTGCCCCATACATCTCTGCCTTAATCTCTAGATGTCTCCCCTCACACAATCTCAACTCCTCACAGGACCTTTTTCTCTGCTCTCTCCATGTCAACTTACTATCCTAGCACATTAAACTCTCCCCACCCCCATCCCCTGTCTCTTTAGGATAGCCTATAACCTACTCAAAAAACACTCCAATTATTTGGAGCATGTTCACAGCTCAATGACTAGACTAAACTGACCTCAGAAGCTGGCAACTCTGGCCTTTATGCTAACTGGGAACAAATTAGCAGGTGCAGCTAATTGCTTGAGCAAAAGCTCACATACCCCCACTGCTAGGGGAACAACTAGATGAAAAACTGCACACCAACTTGACACCTGTTCACACCAGCATGCAGAAAAGCCGCAGTATAATGCCTATAACCTACAATAATCCCGCTGCCCCTAAAACACCCCACACCTCTTGCCCCTCACCTTTTGCCTCTTTCCTCCTTCCTTTTAGATTATAAACCTTCGTGGGCAGGGTCCTCTCTCCCTCTGTACCAGTTGTTTATCACTTATTGTTGCCACTGTATTTTGTTTAACACATGTTATGCATGTAACCCCCCCTCAAATGTACAACACCCTGGAATCAAAGGCACTTTTAAATAAATAATAAAAATAATAATAATTATAGTCATGTTGTTAATTTTAATGAACAGCTTTCATGAGTAGTTTCACAATTTCTCCGGCATCAGCCATGTGTCTTTGGTGTTCTTGCACCCACTTCTCTTGAGGAAAAGGATTAATTGAGTCTGGCACTGCACGTCTAGAGCTAGCTCTGATGGGAGTTTGCCTTGTCGACCGAGCACAAGGTAGAATGGCGTGTAGCCAATGGAGCAATGTAGTGTGTTTTTGTAAATGTAGATTAATTCCTTTAACAAACCAGGCCATTCCTCACTGGTCAACGGAAGTTGTATGCAACATTTTGCTAACGACTTGATTGACTCGTTCACAAAGTCCATTCCCTTGAGGATGGTGTGCTGTAGTCCAGAGCTTCTTGCACTCATGGTACTGACACCATTTTTGGATATTTTGAGACTCAAAGGTGGGTCCTCTGTCAGTAAGGAGCTGGTCTGGTCACCGATAGTGGTGAATGACATCTGTTCAGAACACACAAGCAGCATTTTTTACTGTCAGATCTTTAACTGGAACAACTGAAAAAGCTACAGCAAAATTGGAGTAATGATCCACAATAGTTAGGACATAGGTGTATCCCAGTTTGGTCCCAGTTTCAAATGATCCATTGCAACAATCTCACCTGATTTCTTGTACTGGATTGGTTGTATAGAGGCCTGATTGTGAAGTACATCTCTGCTGATGTTGCAATCAGAACGTTCTCTGCATCAATTCTCAATATCACCTTGCATGTCAATCCAATAGAATCTTCGGTAGAATTTACTTTCCATGTTCTGTACAGCGAAGTGACCAGATCAATCATGATATGCCACAAGAAAAATTTGAGCATCTCTTCTGGAAATGAGGTTCTGATGGAGTATGTCACAGGTTCAAGGATGTTTCTTGTCAGAAGGTCTTTTTTAATGAACATACATGTTCTTTGTCTACACGGACAGGTTGGTTCCATGTCTGGATGTCCATGTCGTAATCTGATTGGGACTCTTCCACTTGTTAGGAAGTCTTGAATCTCCCCAAGGACCCTAATCTACTCTTAAAAGGTTTTCCATACCGATGACTCTTGGAGAGGTTCAGGGGGTGAATTAACAGGATAACTTTCCTTATTAATGGTAGCAGTGAAAATGTTCTGCTAGGTAAAGCAAGAATAGAAAAGTGGCATCACCACTTCTTCCTTTTCATCCTCTTGGTATGGCTCTTCCCCAATATGTAGTCAGGATAACACGTCAACATTGACATTGGATTTGCCACTACGTTACTTCATGGTGAATTAATAGTTAGCAAGTCTTGAGGCCCATCTCTGTTCAAGAGCTCCCAGATGTGGGATATTAAGGTGGGCTGATGGATTGTTGTCAGTGTGAACTATAAGAGGAGTGGCTGCCAGGTAATCTTTAAGCATTTCCGTCACTCCCCACACAAAAGGATTAAGTTCCAGCTTGAATGAGCTGTAGTTCGTCTCATTATGCTCAGCTCTTCTGAGCCTTGTACTGACAAAAGCAATCACTCATTCTTTGTTGTCTTGGACCTAGGAGAGAACAGCACCTAGTCCATGATAACTGGCATCTGTGTATAGCCAGATTTGCTGACTGTAATCTGGGTAGCCCAGGATGGAGGGTTGAGTCAGTAAGGTCTTTAACTTCTGGAACACTTTTTCCTGTTCCATCCAGTAAACATTAAGTTTGCTGTTGTACTGTTCGTTTGGACACCTTCGTAATGGTTCATTCAGTGGATCAGCTATCTGAACAAAGTGAGGAATAAAGCGGCAGTAATAGCTTGCAAAGCCTAGGAAACTTCGAACTTCCTTGATGGTAGTTGGTGATCACCAGTTTTGTACTGTAGCAATTTTCTCTGGATCAGATTTCACGCTTTCTACACTCACCACATGCCCAAGGTATTTTACCTTCAGCTTGAAAAAGTGACATTTTGATGGCTTGATCCTGAGCCTGTGTTTGATGAAGATGGTCATGGTAGGATTTGAAATAGACAATCACCTAGGTACAGCAGAATGCTCTGGAAAATTTTGTAGCCCAAATATTGCAGGTGGATTACAGAGTCAAAAGGGCATACTATTGAACTCAAAGAGCCCCATAGATGTGGTAAACACAGTCTTTTCATGGTCTTTGAGAGATGTAGGTATTTGCTGGTATCCACTTGTCAGACCCAAGGTGGAGAAGTAGGCAGCAGATCCCAAGGCAGTCAAAGATTCCTCAATGTGAATAAGCATCTTTGTGGGTAACATTGTTGAACTTCCTATAGTCCACACAAAAGTGAATGAAGCCATCCTTCTTCTTGACTAGGACCAAGGGAGCAGCCCATGGGTTTTGGCTTTTTCTGATGTCAGCATCCCTCATATCTTGGATGAGCTTCTTGACAGGCTGTCACATTGCAGGTGAAATAGGATGATTTCACTCCTTGATTGGAGGATAGTCACCTGTCAGGATGGTTTTTAGGATTAGATTGGTCTTTCCAAAATCCAGAGGATGTTTGCTGAAGGCTTGATGGTATCTCATGGTAACATTCAGCATTCCATTGACTTGCTCCACAGGATTGTTAGCATCTCCTACATTGAGTCCTGTCCACCGGGGCTCTACAGAGGTTTTCTTTTTCTCCTGAGTGGCTCAAGTTGATAAGCAGTTGTTTCTCTGAGCAAAATATCCTCTGTGTCAACATGGAACAACTGTGCCACCAGGTGGAACTTGTGAAGCTTGACAGGAGCGTCGACAAGGTTGATTAATCGAATATGTACCCTACCGTTGGAGATAGTTACAAGGCATGCAGGCAGCCTTTATCATCGGTTGTTCGTCTATTAATAGAAGTTCTAGGGAAGCCTCATAGTCCTGGTTTTTCAATACCTGGTCAGCCTCGACACTATAGCATGGCTTCAGTGCCAGGTTGCAGGATTACGGGACAGGTGTCTCTGATGCATATGTGGCTGACTACTCCCAGGAACTTCTGCTGGTCTATTAGAAGACAGTTGGAATGGTGGATAACCTTTTGCCCAGATGAAAACACTGTAGGGAGAGAATTATGCAGAGCATCCAACACTTAAGCAAAACAATTTCTAAGAACATTAATTCCTAATACAACAGTAGCAAAACCATTGTCGTATACATCAGTTATAGTGACACCTTGACGAGGCAATTTCAAATTCCATATCTGAACAGTTGGCTCCCTATAACCATGGTAAGGAACAGGCTGTCCATTATTACCATGTTTTTCCAAAGATAAGCCCTCCCTCAAAAATAAGCCCTAGCCTGATTTTCAGAGGTTATTGGAGTAGGCTTTAAATATAAACCCTACTCCAAAAATAAGCCCTAGTTAGTCAACGCCTCCTGAGTTATTTCACCTGGTACCCGCCTCCTGGGTGGTGCCGTTCCTGATCCCCGCCCACTCCCATAAACAGACTGTTAGACATCAGGTTTTGTGGAATACTAGTGTTTTCAGGCTGAAGGACCTGAGATGATGTCACATGACTTGCAGGCCCTTGAGCTCACATCATAGAGTGCAATGTGTAAGTGAAAGTTCAATGTATACACACACATATATATACACTCACATTGCATACACACATTTATACAATCATGCAAACAATCCCTTATCTTAAAGTGTAGCTACTGTGACTTGCTGGGACTTGACAGTTTTCATACATGTGACCCTAAGATCCTTGGCAGCTGCTATTGTAAGAAATTCCCTGTATCATATACATATCTATGGTCATATAAATATCATAAATAAATATGTATCTATACAAACAGTCTCATTTACATTCTGGTGTGCAAACATTTTGCTAGAGTTTTTGCGTTTTTGTCTCAATGGTAACAAGTTTAAATTATATTTTTAACAGATTGTTTTCTCCTTAAAGGCCACAACTAAATCAAGGGTCACATAGTGGCACATTAAGCAGCACACAGTCTGAATTTTTAATTTTTGCTTTTTATCTTATATGTGTGTTTGTCCCAATAAAAATATACAATTGTCTGGTATTCTGTCTATAGTTCAAGCAAGAGCTAATGTCATCTTATATGATCCATTGTTTCTTTATGAAGTGACCAAACACACATTGTATTATACAATGAATCCAGGTCTAAAACACTTTTTGAGTTTTTAAATTACACATGGTCTTTACAGAAAGCAATACTGTCTTTTTAAAACGTGTTTGTGTCCTTATAGTCAACTTGGAGCTGATGTGGAGGTGCTGAGACATAGGTGAAGTGCCAACCATAGTAATTGGCTAGAGGTAATAATACCCTAATTTTAGGTTAGTAAAATCTTAGTTCCTGAAACCACTGGTAACTAGTGATCTATCACACCAACTATGTGTTTTATGTGAATGTATTTACATTTCTGCTATTATGTGAAAAGTGACTTTTGCAGCAGCTCATCAGTGGGCAACAAACTGTCCTGAAATAGTGTTTTCTGTTATGGAATAAAGACTGTGTATCCAATTAAATGGTGTTGGAGGCATCTATTGGAAGAATGAGCACAGAATCCAAGCAGATGACAGAGGAGGACTACAGTCTCAGAACCGGCAATGGAGCCACAGACATCTGGGAGCCCAGAGACTACAGCTGGAGCCTGCAGCATGGACAGAATCACTAAGGAAATCACTAAGCAGATATGGACTTTGGTGTGTTTTTGTCTAATAAAAAAAAAAAAACGTGTTTGTGTGGCGAGAGGTCTATAACGTGGCTTAAGGAGTAATCAGGATACAAAAATGTCTGTGAATTTAGTAATAGGTGCAAATTTAACTTCACAGAACATGATATTATTGATGGTTGTCAATTCAAATTTGTCGCAGCAAACCTAATCATTTTCAACTGAAAAGTAACAGCACCCTCAAACTACACACACCCCATGTCTAACGTGTCACCATATATTTCAAATTAGTTTAGAGGGCTCTTTCCTTTAAGAGTCATTCGCCCTCTAGGTGGGGATCTGTAAGAAATACAGAATTTTGAATAATGAAATACTTATAATGAGGTATATTTTGGTATGATATATAGAAGGTATTTCAATTGTACAATCTAAGATGGAGGCTCTAACATGAATCACATGTCCTGATGCCTTTCACTTGCTAATTAAGGTAAAACAATAGGGCACAGGATAAAATTTTAGAACCTGGCCTTCTAGATGATGCAGCACTAAAGGTCTGTAGGCCTCATGGGTAAATGGGGGCAGATATCGTCTTGAGATGGGGCAGGTATGGGCTATGAAATAGACCAGCATGCTCTTGGACAGCCTTTTTTGTCTCTTGGGGAGGAAGCCAACAGGATGGCACATGGCTCTGCACTGCACATGAAATTGGTGTGTGACCCTGGATGGTAATATAACATTGTATTTTGTTATATGATTTGTATGATTTGTAACTGTCATTGGTAATTGGTTGTGTAGTGTTTATGTAACACTGGTTGTTTCCTTTCTTTTTGTTCCTGTAAATCTCCATACTCTTTAATAACTATAAATAAATTTCATATACTATACAATATATGTTTTTATACGCTTACATTTGCGTCTTTCATTTATTGCACCTAACCTTTCAAATCTAACCCAGTAAGAGGGTGACTGTATATATACAGTATCTGTTCGTATAGATACATATTTATTTATGATATTTATATGACTATATATATGCATATGATACAGGGAATTTCTTACACTATGGAACTACAAGTTCCAGTGTGCATACACACACACATACACCCCATGGTTTCTCACTATAGGGTAAGTACTGTGTATATATATATATATATATCTATATATGTTGATACAGTGGGGTTTTCCTTTGGGGAGACAATGTACGGCTCGCTATTCCCCGGCATTGACTATCGCAGGTTTAACAAGATCACGGTGAAAAACCGCTACCCGCTGCCTCTTATCACGGAGCTCTTCGATCGGCTTCGCGGGGCCAGGCTTTTCTCCAAGTTGGACTTGCGCGGGGCCTCTCATCTCAGCCGCATACGAGAAGGGGATGAGTGGAAGATGGCGTTCAGGCATTTTGAGTACTTGGTGATGCCCTTCGGCCTGTGTAATGCTCCGGCAGTCTTCCAGGGGTTCGTTAACGAGATTTTCCGGGACCTCCTGTACATCTGCATCATCGTATACCTGGATGACATTTTGGTCTTCTCCCCGGACGTGAAGATCCATCGTCTGCATGTGCGTCAGGTCCTTAGACGGCTGTGGAAGAACCGTCTAAATGCCAAGCTGGAGAAGTGCCGGTTCCATCAAAGTCTGCTCTTCCTCGGCTATATTATCTCGGACAAGGGACTCCAAATGGACCCAGCCAAACTATTCGCCGTTTTGCAGTGGCCTCGTCCAGTTGGCCTTCAGGCCATACAGTGCTTCTTAGGCTTTGCCAACTACTACCGTCAGTTTATTCCCCACTTCTCCTCGGTGGTAGTTCCTATAGTGGCTCTTACTAAGAAGTCTGGCAACCCGAAGCAGTGGCCACAAGCGGCTGAAGAAGCATTCTCCCGGCTTAAGAGGGCATTTGCCCGAGCTCCTGTCTTATCGCGACCCAACACCGAAAAACCCTTTTTCCTGGAGGTTGATGCTTCGGCAGTAGGAGCGGGGGCGGTGCTTACTCAGCGAGATTCCAAGGGCAAAGTAGTCACGTGTGGATTTTTCTCCAAAACATTTTCTCCGGCCGAGAAGAACTATACGATTGGGGACCGCGAGCTCTTAGCCATTAAGCTTGCCCTGGAGGAATGGCGTCATCTTCCGGAGAGAGCTCGGAATCCGGTCACGATCTACTCGGACCACAAGAACCTGGCGTACCTTCAGACGGCTCAGCGCCTAAACCCTCGACAAGCCCGCTGGTCTCTCTTCTTCTTCCGTTTCAATTTCACCATCCTTTCCGCCCCGCTGAAAAGAATATTAAGGCTGATGTTCTGTCCCGCGCCTCAGACGTTTTAGGTGAGGAGCCACAGCCGTGTCATATCATTCCTCCGGAACGTCTGATTTCTGCGGCCCCTGTGGATCTCCGTCAGGTATGTGCGTCCTGCGCTTCGGCGGAAAATTTTGAAGTGGGGACACTGCTCTCGGATAGCCGACCATCCTGGAGTTCGGAACACGGGTCAGCTTATAGCCCGCTACTACTGGTGGGCTGAGCTTGCCAAGGATGTCAAAGACTTTGTCGAGTCATGTCCTACCTGTGCTCGTAACAAGACGTAACATCTCAAGCCTGCGGGGCTACTTCTGTCATTGCCCATCCCGGACGGCCATGGTCTCACAAGGGCCCTGGATTTCATCACGGATTCTTCCTCCTTTGCCGGCAATACGGTCATATGGGTGGTCACGGACCGTTTTTTCGAAATGTCACATTTGTTCCTCTGCCTGGGGTTTCCCTCCGCTCCTCGCCTTTGCAACTCTGTTTTTCCAAATATATCTTTCGTCTGCATGGTCTTCCACGACACATTGTTTCGGATCAGGGAGTACAGTTCGTGTCCCAATTCTGGCGGTCCCTCTGTGCCCAGTTGAAGGTAAATTTGGACTTTTCCTCAGCCTACCGTCCTCAGTCTAATGGGCAGGTGGAACGGGTCAAACAGATCCTGGGAAATTACCTTCGCCATTTTGTTTCGGCTCGACAGGACGACTGGTCCCAAATTGTTGTCCTGGGCGGAGTTTTTAACAATCCCCGGATTTCCGAGCCAACGGGTGCCTCAAACCCCTTTTTCGTGGTGTATGGACAACATCCCCGCCCTCCCCTCCCACTGTCTTCGGCTTCAGACGTTCCCACCGTGGATATGCTGGTGAGGTATCTAAAGGCAATTTGTAATGACACATTGCATTCTCTGTATCGGGCCTCCGCTCTAATGAAGAACAGTGAAGAAAAGAATAGAATACCTTCCCCGTATTTTTCTCCAGTTGACAAAGTCTGGCTTTCTTCTAAATATGTACGTCTGAAGATTCCTAGCTACAAGTTGGGTCCTCGGTACCTTGGTCCATTTGTTGTCCTGAAAAGGATGAATCTTGTGGCCTACAAGCTCCGGCTCCCTCCCACTATGCGCATCCCAAATGTTTTTCATGTCTCTCTGCTCAAACCGTTCGTTTTAAATAGGTTTTCTCAGAAGGTGGTGCCCCCTTCCCCTGCGGCGGATAATTCAGAGGTCTTCGCAGTAAAGGAAATTTTGGCCATGAAGACGTTATTTCCTGATTGACTGAAAGGGGTTTGGGCAGGAGAAAGTTAATGGGAGCCGGACGACAACATTATGGACCGAGAACGACTTCAGAGATTTCTTCAGGCCAGAGGGAGAGGGAGGCTGAAGGGGGGGAGGGGTACTGTGACAGGCTGCGGGCAAGCCCGTGCCCCCACCGGTCCCCGTGCTCCGGGAGCGAGTGGCGCCGCGGTCCGCATACCGGGCCATGGGCGCACTCGCGCCCCTGAGCACAGCCACTTACCGCACCGCGCTCCTGCTTCCCGGTGTCCGTCGGCTGCCGGGCATGCGGGTCCCCGCCTCCTAGGGCGCGCGTGCGCCAGCTCTTTAAGGTTTAAAGGGCCAGCGCGCCCGTGATTGGTGATCGCCGGCCCTTGACCCTATATATTGGCTCCACCTCCAACATACCTTGCTGAGTCCATAGAGCC
This sequence comes from Phyllomedusa bahiana, assembly GCA_025379985.1. Lineage (NCBI taxonomy): Eukaryota > Metazoa > Chordata > Amphibia > Anura > Hylidae > Phyllomedusa > Phyllomedusa bahiana. The sequence goes on along the minus strand of JAODAL010037102.1, from coordinate 17,908 downwards.
TGTACCTATGCGAGGAAACCTTCTAGAATTCCGGTTAGCCTTCTTCGTGTACCAGTTCCGTTTGCTCACGTCCATCGACCACGAACCTTCGCTGCCTGCCCTGACCTCCTGCCCTGTCCCCAACTACGAGTTTGTCTGCCAATTCTGTACCACGTCGCACCTCGGCTACCGCTGCAGGCAAGTCACATCAGGGGTAGAGACCTGGTGGAATCCCGCCGCAGCAAGTCCATCCCGCTTTGTGGCGGGCTCTGGTGAAAAACCGGGACCCACTTAGACTCCGCTCCCTGGTGTGGCTCGTACCATCGCCTGCGGTGGCCCAGTATATCCACTACTCCCAGTCGTTACACACAACAATGCATTAAATTCCAAACCTGATGAGACTAGGATGGCACAGGGACATTCTGACACCTGAAATGATTAAAACAATGTGAAAAATGCACTCTGTTCCCCCCTCTATTTTCAAACAGGAAGTAGAGAGGGGAGCAGAGTGTATGTGGTGTGTTATATGGGTGGAAGGAGCAGAGTGTATAAGGGTGTGTTATATGGGTGGCGGGAGCAGAGTGTATAAGGGTATGTTATATAGGTTGGGTGAGTGAATCTAGCAGCTACAGAGACTCAGTAATTACCCAGATCCTTCACATCAGAAGAGTAGCACAGACAGCCTGTTTCACACAGTTCAGAGGGGAGTTTCACAGAGCTCAGAAGCAGCCTGTTTTTCACAGTACAGTGGGAATAGCCTGATCCAAAGTTGAAGTAAATGCTGGCACTCTCCCAGGCTGCAGAAGTAGCTTTAGATGCACACAAATTAGGTAACAGCTGCTATACTAAATTATTTAGGTAATATAAACTAATTGCAAAATTGCTTGTTTTACTGTCCTTAGCATTACAGATATGATGTTTGTAGTGAGAAAACCCTTTTAAGTAATAATATTATTGGGTATTGTATTGTAGGATTTTTTAGTCTATTATTTGGTAACTGTATGAATGTTTTTATAAGGTACTACGCTATCATACATAGATGAGCAAATTTGTCAGTTCTGATTTTCATTTTAAAGTGTACTGCTGAGGCGATGGACAGCATGTATGTTGAATACGCATCAAGTGACAGGAAAATAAATTTTTTTGTCCGTGAAAATATATGCCGCTCTTCACAATGTGACGTGAAATGTGTTGTGTGAAACCAGCCTTTTGAGCAAAATGGAACACAGAGAGCCTGTGTCCCAGATGTTTTAGGACCCTAGCAATGCCCCTATTCTTTATTTACCTTTAACTTATACATTTAAAGCCAATCAATGTGATGAATATACCTATACATTTAAAGCCAATCAATGTGATGAAAATACCCCTTTAAGGTTTGGCTCAAAATTTGCATCAAAACTGTAATGGCATTTTTCCAGCATATGCTTTGTGTGAAACCACCCTAATACTCAATCACCCCTAAGTAAAATTTCCTGTAGAACAGTTTAACATGCCTATAATTTTATATCTGAATTCTTCCTGCCCCCTATATTGTAATATTACAATAAATATAATTAGAATAAGTATTACAATTAATAAAACAGTGACAAATTCTCTTTGAATTTTATAGAACAAACCCTGAAATAAATAACTATATAAGTCCACACATACAGTACATACAATGTTGCTTGTCATCCATGCACTGTTTACCTTTCAAGCATTTAGATATATGATAAGCTTTGGCTTCCATGAAAAAAATGCCAATTGGTAAATTTCTGAAGTTTTCTTACGAACTTCCAGACTCTTAGCAATAGTATAATAGTATGTATTTTAGTATTGCTCACCTAATACCACTGCTACATTTTGTTTCAGTCTGATACTACTTTCAAGACAAAAAGGTATGAAATGAGTCTGTCACTCCTTGTACAACATTAACTGTTCCTTCAGAGACAGATATTACTAATATAATTGCAGCAGAAGATGAATAATTCTTTCTCTTCGAGTACTTTTGCATTATTCACCATGATTGTCTAAGCAACTTCTCTATACCAAATAAGAGTAATCAGCGACACTGAAAATCGTTTCAGAGATAGTTTATTGCTCCAGATAATTAACACCATTAACAGATTTTCTTGTTAGCTTACAGAATAGCTTGATAAATAGGTTCAGGATGTCTACACCATATAGGCGAAAAAGGCAGACATTTTACATATGACCTAGTAGAGAGAGTCTGTATGTGCATATGTGTATACAGTATATACACCCTGATATTTCTATATACTTAATGAGAAACTGTAATTTAATAAGAAACTTTGATTAGTGGGGGTCTTGGCGCCAAGAACTCCACTGATTGCAGAAACTAAGGGAACAAAGCTCTCAATGAAGCACTGTGCTTCTTTAGTTGTAATTGACTGCTCAGATCACCTTCAGAGTGACAGTTTTTTCCCTGTGTTCAGACTTATATATTTTAAAGAATCCATACACTGCTAAGCACAGGGCTGATACAAGGCTATTTTGTGCCCTAAACAAATCGGGCAAATTACATCCCGTCCATCTCTTTGGAAAAAATTGAAATCCCTGGTGTTGACCTGGTGGACAGTGCCTTCAGTGGCACCCTCCCCAGCTAGGTGGAATGGGAAAAAACTAAATTTCTCAATTTTTTGGAAAGTCAGTATAAATTATGCATTACCTTTATTCTGCGGGTCAGTACATTTCCGGTTTATTTTTTTTATTTGCTTTGCAGCACCGTTTTCTGAGAACAATAACTTTTTATTTTTCCATCTATGCACTTCGATGAGAGCTTGTTGTTTGTGGAATAAATCTTTACCATTTTTAGATAACTGTGACTTTTTGATCACTTTTTATTTCAATTTTTGGAAGGCAAAGTAACAAAAAAAAAACAATTTTGCCCTTGGGTATTTTTTTATGGTGCTCAGCATATGGGATATAAAAGGTTATATAGTAATCAAGTTTTTGATTAATAGGCAATTCAAGGCAGACAGTGCAATACAAATTAGGTTTAATTTTTTTCCTTTTTGTATTGGTAAAATGGGGAAAAGGGGACTGTAATAAGCTTCTTTTTTTTTTTTAACTTTGTTAACTTTAGTCCCCTAGGTTATTTAACTAATAGGGGGTGTGAACACTTGTACAATATTCCGCAATACTAATGTATTGCAAAATACTACAGCTCTCCCATTGCACACTGCCTTTGGCAGGGTATAATGGAGGCAGAAATGTGGCAAGCCTGGGAGCCTTCATTAGGCTTCCAGCTGCAATTAATGCCAGTTGGCACTCCATGATTGCATCATGGGGAAGACAATCAGGAGATTGGAGGGGGAAACTCCCTATTGTATAGCTGCTTAGATGCCACGGTCACATTAACTGTGGCATCTAAGTAGTTAAACAGGCGGGTTTGGAGTTCTCTCATCCTGACCCCTGAAGGCAGGTGCGGGCTATAATTAACAACCAGTGCCTGCTGTGTATGGAGGGTGCTCAGCTTTTGAGGCCATTCCACAAATCTTTGCATCCCTTTACTGATAGGCAGAGATGGTGTCCTAGGTGGTCACCTACCTCTGCCTACCTGTTGTCACGGTCCTCGCTGTTAATTCTTTCTACCAGAGCAGAGCAGATAAATTTATTTACATGGAGGATAAGGTTTGGTATGTAAACCAAAATCATTTAATAAAACTGTTTTATTGTTGCAATGCAATGCAATGTTGCATGTAAAACCACATTTTCCATTAAAATGGCAGGCAATATTTGTCATTAATGGTTTAAATGCTTAGAGCTTTTTTGGTTTTATTTTCACTACTGTTGATATTAAGGGTATATTTATATTTGCTGTTGTTTTTGTGGTTTAGTCACACAGTTTGTGTCAAGATTTTAATACAAATTTATAGACTGTGTGAAATGGTGGCAACAAACAAAAAGGAACATGTGAGTATAGTGGTCCTTCAAGTTACAGTGCCTCAGAATACAATATTTTCACCATACAATGGTCTTTCCTTTGACATTATATCTGTATTAGTGAAGTGCACCTCTCTACAGTACAGTGTGATACTACATGTTTTGTACTGTCCTTTACATGTGCGAGGATGAGTGACTTCTTTGGGCACCAGGTGAAGCCAGTGAGTATAAAGTACTGTACATTGTGTATAAAGTACATGACCCAAAGAAGCCACTGTCCTCAAAATAGAAAGTAATTTTCAGCTTCCAGCAGCTTTCTGACTCTTTCTCAAAGCAAAAAGTAAAACATATGTTGGGTTTTGTGCACATTCGGGTCAGTATCTCTTTACTACTATCTTATACTTAAATGTACTAGTGTTTTCCTAACTTTGTTAGTATTGTTGACATACTTTGCGGATGCTGTGTGTTTATTGGATATTTTTACAACAGGTAAATGTTTATATTTGTACTTTTCTTACATAGGGATCCGTTTCTTAAGCGTTTTTAGCAATTCAGAACTATCTTATATGTGGTTTGTCACAGGTTTGGTTTATAGTGTATAAGAAAATTTAGCTTTTATGCTTTCGGGTACATTTGATCTATTAAATGGTATCTGTAGTTGTGTTTCCTTTAGGGTATGTCCACACAGCAGTGGTAAAATGCCGGACGGGTTCTGTTTAAGAATTTTCCCATAACTACTGAATTTGCACACCTTCCGCCCGAAAACTGGGTGGAAGGTTGTCCACGCTCCAGGTTGTTAGGAATGGCGGCGGCTAAAAAGCCGTCTGGCCAAAAAGCCGTTCAGTGTAGATTACTGAAGGAATTTTCTATTAAAGTCTATGGGAATGGTTTCTTGTCAGTTTTCAGACGGTTTCCAAATCCGCAAACCATTTGAAAATCTGATGAGAAAACCATGCCATTTGAACGGAACCTTATGGCTTGTCACCATGGCATGGTATTTTGGTTGATTTTTCAGACAGTTTGCGGTTTTAGAAACCATCTAAAAACCGACATGCAATGCACCCCCATAGACTTTAACAGAGAATCCATTCTGCAGTCCCAACTGAACGGAGTTTCCGCGGGACGGTTTTTGACACCACCAGCATAATGAAAAAGTTCATTCTTTCACCTAGTTTTCAGGAAGAACATGATCATGTGGGTGTGAAGGGGGACAGCTTGAATCTATAAACCGTGGATAAAAGCCATCCCCCTACGTGCCAAAAAAAGACTAAATATCGGTCGGAAAATCCAACCAGTATTTGGTCTTTGCCATGTGAACGCACGTGAAAAAGCCTTCCTCGGCTCATACTGGAGTCACCCGTCAGCATCCGGGTACTGCCATGGCCCGGGCGCTGGCGGGGATCTCTTCAGCTGTTTGCGACTCCCCTGGGACTGCATACAGCTGAATCTCGAGTTAGCTGTCAGCGTCTGGGCACTGCCCAGGCACCGGCGGGGATCGCTTCAGCTGTATGTGACTGCTGGGAGCGCATACAGCTGACTCTCCGGTTACCCGGAGGCCCGCGGGCACTGCCATGGCCCGGGTGCCGGTGGGGATCACTTCAGCTGTATGCGACTCCTGGGAGTGTATAAAGCTGAAGACACTACTGTGGAACAGATCACTATATGAAATGAAAAGGGCACTCTGATTGGTTGCTATGGGCAACAAAGTGAGTTTTAAACCTAGACAGTTTTCATACATGTGGCCCATAGTGTCCACCATAACAGTACCAGTCATACACTGCCCACCATAACAGTGCCAGACATACAATGCCCATCATAACAGTGTTAGCCTTACAATGCTCTCCATAACAGTGCCAGCCAAACAATGCCCATTGTTACAGTGTCATCAGTGCCCCAGCCATCAGGACACCATAAAGCATGTTTGTGTCCTGATGGCTGGGGTAACACAGAGCGGCACTGGGGTCGGAATGTGACCTCTAGGCTACATGATGTGCATCCCTGATCTAAATAATTAGAAAAGATCCTAAGTGCTGTTTTAAATACTTGTAAAAATGTAAAATTTGCCTCTAAACTTTTAAGACTTATAATATACTAAACATCAAAAGGATATTTAACAAATTATGTCAATGTAAAGTTAACTTATAACAATTGTTGTAATATTTAACTATTTTGTATGGTATGACTATTTTTCTTACAAACAGAAAATGGCAAATTCTGAAAATGGCAAATTTTTGCAAAATCATGGTGTCTTTTTCAAATAAACATAGAATGTGTCTACCAAAATGTAGCACTAACATAAAGTACAATGTGTCCTGAATAAACAATATCAGAGTCAGTTTGACAAGTATTTAAAATGATTCCTCCATAAAGTGACATATGTCAGATTTGATTGGGAAAATTGGGGATGTATCTTTTAGGCCAAAATATGCTGGTCCCCATGGGGGTATTGTTTTCTGTCACATTGCTATCATTACTCTTGACAATGTCAACATTTTGAAATTAGAGATAAGTTAATACTTTGAGATGGTCTGTAACACCTTCCCAGCATATGACGTAAGTTTACATCATATGTGGGAAGGGGTTCCCACAAAATGCCATACATTTACAGTATGGTCATCATGAAGGCTTAAAAGCAGAGCTCGCATGATCGCTGCTGCTATCCTGAAGTATAGGCCGTGACAAGCATTTACTTCGGTTGTGGATGATTAACCCCTGAAATGCTGCAGTCAATTGCGACCACTGCATCTAAGAGAAATACAAAGCCTCCATTTTGTTTTTTTGCACTCCATCCACCTTTACAGGTTTTTAAATCCGTGCAGTGTGTTCAAAAGTCGGTGCCTTCACTCCCTGAGATATGGAAGTCTGAACAGAGTCCATGAGAGGTAATAATAGTGTAACAATAGTGTAGGACCACCTGCCCTGAGGTCCCGTTGAAGTTCGGAGGTGGCTTAAGCAGTTTTGATCAAAAATGTGAACTGAGAATCTAAAAACATTTTTCATGTATCCTAGATAGCAGAAATGCTTTTTTCAAAATTCCTATGTCACCTTTGATAGTTCTCCAGTTTATAGTGTGCCACTGTTATTGGAATATGTATGCAATGCAATCTAGGACTTCCTTTCACAGTTATCACTGGGTCTATGTGCTGACATACAGTGGGGAAAATAAGCATTTTATACACTGGCGATTTTGCAAGTTTTCCCACCTACAAAGAAATAATACCTGCAATTTTTTTATTTTAGGTACACTTCTACTGTGAAAGACAGAATCTAAAAAAAAAATCAAGAAAATCATATTGTATGAAATAATTATTTGATACATAGAAAAATAGCACTTAAAGGGAATCTGTCGTCAATTTTTTTTTTTACTTATTAAATCAAGCCCCTGATCCGTATTCTTTTCCTCTCAATCGTTTTTATTTCCTGATTGTAGAGTTCTCAATGCGGCCGTCTATATATGATTGTGGGGAAGACATTCTTGCTTGCACTGCTTTAACAGCAGTCAGACAGATACTTTACAGCAGCTTCATGCACATAGGATTCTTAAGACAGATTCTGTCCCATAGACTTGTATAGGAGAGTTTTCACTGTGAAGGGGGGGAGAGGGGGAGCTGTGACATCTCCTCTTATGACTGGTGGATTCTGTGTTATCTGTACACAATGGTGTCTCCTTTCAGTTTGACCCTGCTTTTACTGATAATGAGCACACTGCTGAAAAGCTCTCTAAACAGAACAGGAAGTGTTAGACGATTATTAGGCTTAGTGGCCAAAGTGAAAACTGCAGGACTTAAGAATTATTTAAAAAATACGGAAAGTGATATGGAAAATTTAAAAAAAAACATAACCAAAAGTTCCTAAAAAATGTGTTTAACCCCTAAAGGACCCAGCGTTTTTTTTTTTTTTGTTGACACGTTCTTTTTTCCCTCCTCACCTTCCCAGAGCCATAACTTTTTTATTTTTCCACCTACATAGACACACAAGGGCTTTTATTTTGCAGAACAAGATGTACTTTCTAATGGTGTTATTCACTATACTATAGAATATACTGGGAAACCGCAAAAAAATTCCAAGTGGGACAAATTGTGAAAAAAAAACTTATTTTCGCCATGTTTGCGGGGGTTTTGCTTTTACGGCGTTCAATCTTCGGTCAATACAATGTGTTATCTGTATTCTAAAGGTTGATACGCATCCGGCAATAACAACAATGTAGGGTTTCCGTTATGTTTTGATACCATAAAAAAATTCCAAATTTGTTCTATTTTTGAAATTTGCGCCGCGAAGCCAGTTTGTGCGACCAATAACTTTTTTGTACTAACACCTACGGACGTCAGTGAGGGGAAATTTTTTGCGGGCCGAAGTGTACTTTTTATCGCTAGCATGCAACTTTTTTGATCACTTTAATTCCATTTTTTAAGTGACATAAAATGACCAAAAAAACGCAATTTTGGCGTTTGGAATTTTTTTCTTCTACGGTGTTCAGCGTACAGGATAAATGATGTTATATTTTTATAGATCTGACTTTTTCGGACGCGTCGATACAAAATATGTAAAACTTTTTTATTATTTTATTGTTTTTATTTGTAAAATGGGGAAAGGGGGGTTATTTGAAATTTTAATATTTTTTTTTGTACTGTAAAACTTTTTTTTTTTTTTTTACTTTAACATTGAGGCCACCTATGGTGCTTGACCACTAGGGGGTGTGATTGTCAATACAGTCTAATGTATTGCATGGGCAATGCATTAGACTGTACCAAGATGGCGGTTTCCCCACTTCCTGTCTGCGGACAGAAGTGGGGCAAACCAGGACATGGAAGTGACAGGAGCCTTCCCAAGGCTCCCCGCTGCCATGTCCGGGGTCGGATCGCTGCAGCTATGCTGCGATGGTGCCGATCATCCTCAAGATTGATGCGGGGCACCGATCTTAATTCATTCAGACGCCTCGGCCATCTTTGCCACGGTGTCTGACGGGTTAAACAGTGCGGGCGGGTGATGCTGCCTGTTCGCGCTGTAATTTGCCGCTAACACCCGCCGGCTGTGCGGGGGGGGGCCCCTGCAAAGCCCCTTATGGACCCTGGGTCGTACTCATACGTCCAGGGTCCTTAACGGGTTAAGCTAAAAATGGGAGTTAAACAAGTCATTTTTTAATGACATGTTCCCTTTAATATTTGGTACAGAAAACTTTGTTTGCAATTACAGAGGTCAGACATTTCCTGCAGTTCTTGACCAGAAACCCAGGCACGACCCATTTTCTATGCTCGTCCTGAGGGAGGCAGGTTGTTGGCCAAGATCTCACGATACATGGCCCCATACTTCAATATGGTGTAGTTTTCATGACCCCATTTCATGACCCACAAAGGATGATGCTTCACGGCTGGAACCATGTTCTTGGGATTATACTCATCCTTCTTCCATACATGGTGAATGGAGTTTATACCAAAACATTTTATTTTGAGGGGGACCTTGCGTGCCCTGCAGGATTTTGATCCATGACTGCATAGTGTGTTAGTAACCGTAATCTTCGAGACTGTGGTCCCAAATCTATTCAGGTTATTCACCTAATCTTTCACCTGGTCATTCCTGATCTTTTTCAGAATCATGCTTACCCCACAAGGCGAGATTTTGCATGGAGCCCCAGACCAAGGAAGACTGACAGTCTGTTAGGGGGCCCCGGAGCAGATAACCAGAACAGAGAAAACTGAGTAGTGTTGAGCGATTTTTATCGACAAAGTTGAAATCGGCAAGGTTTTTATGGTGATCGAAATTTCCAGATCATGCGATAATTAAGGTTAAAATCTGTGCATCATCTATTAAGATCGCGCCTTTTTCGGCGCTTCCTGTAATTTTGGCGGCCAGCAAATCAGATTACAGAATAGAGCAGGGTGAGATGTGTGTGCGACGTCATGACTGGGATGTGTATGGTTGCGATTGGCTGGAAAAATCACATGACCTCGTTTTACATATAACAGCGTTTCCTGTTTCAGCCTCAGTGTCTCTCAGCGTCTCATAGGGATAGGACCTGCGCTCTGCCTGTGGCCAAACAGCTCAGCGAAATTAGTCTATTTCGGCACAGAGAAACCTCTACTATTAGCTGTTATCCTTCCAATTTAGTTATATTAGATATTTTAACATTTTATGTAGTTAGCTAGACAATTTTAAAGCCGCATCTACCGCTTTAAATTCACGGCGGTGGGAGCGGGGGGGGGGGACCCGCGGGCGAACACAGACAAGCTCTATCTATAAAGAACACTGGATAAAGTTCACCAAGACTTAGTGTAGACATTGTAGTGGAATATCTTTATTTTTAACAGTTTGCTATTGATATATTTCCTGGATATTGGGCAGCCTGAAAATTATATTGGATACACATCATTTCTAGTAACTGCAGGTCTCTTTGTTTTCAGCAAACTCCACTTTTATTATCAGTCTACATTTCAGATAGGTGTTCATTTTCAATTTTTACCCATTACACCTGTGACTGTTGATATTCCACCTTGCAGTTAAATTAGAATACAGCAATCTTGTAGTCAGCACAGGTTGTTTGTTGCCAAAAATACCGTGTATCGTACAAAAACATCACAGTTACGTTTTTTTGACTTTTTGCGCACCAGCATTGTTCATTGACGCAGCATCTACGTAAATCTTAAAACAGCAATTCTATAGTCACCACAGGTGAATTGAAAGGTGCAAAAAATACCGTGTATTATACGAAAACATAACAGATACAGACTCCTTTTCCCGGCACTTTTTAATCTGGGGGTCAGACAGGTTTAATGGTCATACTGCGGTCCAGGAAAGGTATAGTCAATGTCCAGTGAAACTAAAATGGTGGTTGAAAGACTCCTTTTTGCGGCACTTTTTAAATCTGGGGGTCATGCAGGTTTGGGGCTCATGCTGCGTTCCAGGACAGGGATATTCAATGTCCAGTTCAAGTAACATGATGGTTCAAATCATACTGCCTTCTGGCACTTTTTAATTTGTGGGTGATGAAGGTTTAAGGGTCAGGCTGTGGTACAAGACAGGGATAGTGAATGGTCTGTGATTTTTTTTTCTGTGACTTTTATAACCTAAGTGTGTTGCCTAAGATGTAGCACGTATCCATTTGACTGTTGTGGATGTTAATTTCAGCTTCTCCAGCCTTGTTTGGGTGTAATAATGAAGGTGTTGTTGCTCTCCGATAGACTTTAATGGTCATCGCTCATAATCGATGCTCTCTATCGAAAAACCTTATCGATAGCGGACGACTATCGACTATCGCTCGATCTCGATAGCCAACGCAATCGCTCAACACTAATTGTGAGCCCTAAAGCTAGCCCCCCCAAATCTGGCCCTGCCTGCTTGACCCTAGGTAGTCAACGGCAACTGGGTGGCAGTCCCTAACCTGACTAAGTGAACACACATAAACAGAAAAGACAGACAATACAAAAAGTGGGGATTCAGACAAACCAGGTCAAAAACCAGAACATACAACGCAGTATAAAAAAGGCAGAAAGGAGAAGCACAAGAAATCAGTAACCAAATAGTCCAAGTATAAAGCGCACCAGATATAGCAAAAACTATCAACTGCAAGGATCTTCAGTCGGGGGGAGCACTAGACTAGGATCAGCACTATACTACGATCAGCAGATGGGTGTGACAGAAAATCCTGTTAGTCATAATTGACACACAAACAGAACCTAATCAGACCATGTTCAGACACAGCAAAAAACATGTACAGGACAACCACAAATCATTACCACAAGTGCAGCCTCTGCCATACCCTACGGACAGAGGACCGTGCTGTGGTCTGAATGGGCACGGTCATGACAGTCATTTTGTATTTCTTCCATTTTCTAATAATTGCACCAACAGTTCCCTTCTCACCAAGCTGCTTGCCTATTGTCCTGTATCCCAGCCTTATGCAGATCTACAATTTTGTCCCTGGTGTCCTTAGACAGCTCTTTGGTCTTGGCCATGCTGGAGAGATTGGAATGTAATTGATTGTCTGTGGACTGGTTTCTTTTTGTTTGCTTTCACACAGGGGGTTTTTTTTTTTTTTTTGCGTTTTTGATGTGTTTTTTGTGCAGCAATGTACAGTATTAATTGCTGTGCCTTTCTGCACAAAAAAAACTCATGTGCGTTTTTGATGCGTTTTTCGGATGTGCAGAAAGGCACAGCAATTAATGTTGTACATTGCTGCATCAAAAATGCATCAAAAAAGTACCAAAAATGCATCTGTTGAAAAATCCCTTAACGGTAATGGTTCAAACAGGTGCAATTAAAAACATAATAAGTGAAAGAGAGGAGGGCTTCTGGGGTGCTTTCACACAGTGGGGTTTTTTTTGGATGCGTTTTTGTGCAACAATGTATACATTAATTGCGTACCTTTCCCACCAAAACGCATCCAAAAATCACCAAAAACGCACCAAAACCGAGTTTGAAAGTTTTTTTGGGTGCTTTCACAGGGTGCATTTTGATGCTTTTTTCAATGCGTTTTGTGCGGAAGGCACAACAATTAGGGTGCTTTCACAAGTGGGTTTTTGGTCTTTTTTTTATTGTTTTTTTGGATGCGTTTTTTTTGTGCAGAAAGGCCAACAATTTAATGCTATACATTTTTGCACAAAAAGCATTGAAAAAGCACCAAAACCGCACTTGGAAAGCCCCTTTTAAATCTGTACTTGCTGCAAAAAAAACCCAGCAAAAAATCCGGTAATTAAAAAAAACTAACAATCTTGAGAGCCAAATTTTTGCTGTTGGTGGGTGATCAAATATTTTTTCATAAATAAAATGCTAATCATTTATTTAAAAACACACGTGTTTACTAATTTTTTTTTAGTTTTTTCTCCCAGTTCAAGTGTACCTACAAAAACCCCTGAAGACCTTAAATGCATTCCTTCCGATGCTTACGCGGGGTAGAGTGAAAGTGAATGGGAGTCAACTAGCTAGTTGCATTATTTAAAGTCAATCAAGAAGATATTGTACCCCGAAAACAGCATAGAATAATACTTTGGCACCTATGTTTATGTATTAAAGCTTTTTTTATTTTAGACTTTATCTGTGATCCAAAGAGATTAAATATGGCACATAAAATGTGTGATTTCTCTAATCTGTACACATTCTATTTTTTCAACTGTGACAGAACTAGTGTGCCAAATAGAAACAATATTTTATTTGACTTCTCATTACACATGGCATCTGTCCATCCTTAGGACATGTTAATTAATAAAAAAATTTTTTTTTTTTCCCACGGGCCCTTTTAAAACAAAAACCCCTTTTGGCACTGCCAATAAAAATTGATCATTCAAAGTCCCTAAAGCTGGATACCATATAATCCACTTATTGTCAGTGTTTACTTCCAACAAAAAGCTTGCCTGAGGAAAACAACTACTCTGAGATCTGATACCTACTAAGCACAAATCCTTGCAATCAAACATGTCAATCACCTATGTTGCATTAAGCAAAGTTATCCAATTAATTGCTGAGCATACAAGAGGCATGTACACATTTGAGTCAAATTATTATGACCACTTCCTAATTTTGATATTGGCAGCATATAGCTCACAGAAGAAATCACGTGCATTCAGCTGACTTGGTGGGTATATAAGGTGTGTGAAAGGCTGTCTGCACCCATATCCATCATAGGGGAGTAATTTACCAGGCTTGTAAAATGGAATGGTTATTGGCTCTTGGGCCAAAGGTTGCCGTATTTCTGAAACTGCAGTTTGTACACTGTTCACAAGTTACTGTAGTGAAAGTTTATCGTGAGTGGACAATCAGCCATTGCAAAAACTCGATTGGGAAAATAGGGCACCATAGCCAATGTCATGATCTGCAAAGTCTCCGTCTGCGTCATGCTGTTCAATCCTGGTGGTTTTTCTGTTGCTTCTTCAGTGCCTGTTTATACATCCAGCAAGGTGACAGTTATCTCCTCACTCTGGCTTTGTAAACTCTCTAGCTGAGGCTTATTATCCTTCCTTTGCAACTACAAAACCCTGCCACCTTCACCACTCTTGACCTGAGAATCTGTGGGGGTTGGGGTGGGGTGCTGGTGTTCTAGCCCTCTGTGCTCCTGTATTTCTGTGTTCCACAGTTCCTATATTCCTGTGTTCCTGAACCCTGTGACCCTAGCCAGTTTAAGTTGCCTGCTTGTCCTGACCTTGGCCTGTCTCCTGGTGTCCGTCACCGGCAAGCCATTTAGATAATACGCCTGTGTTTCATGTTTACTGGTGTCCTGTCCTGGTCTGTGCGCTGCTGCTGGTATCCATATCCCTCCTGCTAGTTCAGTATCGCCATCCTAGCTTGTTGGTGTCTGCTGTTTTGGTTCCCCAAACGCGGTGTGTTTCTGATCTGGGTTTCCCTGCCCCTGGTGATCTTTGAACCGGGTTGAGTCCATTGGGGTTAGCCGCTGGGTTTGGGTTTCCAAAGGCCGCTGGTTTCATTTGCTAATACAGCATCCAGTTCTGAGTCTGCACTCATGGTGTTCCCAGTGCATCTGCCCCGCGTTCCAGTCCTAAATCCCCTCTGTATTCCCCGTCCCGGTGTCACCCCTGTACCCAAGTCCACAATCCCAGTGTCCTATCCTCGCCCCCTAATGTCCCGAATTAAGTCTAGTCAGACAACTGCTAGATGCGGTCTCGAGGATCCATATTCCACAAGAAATGTTTCAGAGAGACTGCCTGTATGGCAATTTGCTTGTAGTCTTTCAAATAAAGCTCTCTGAAACGTAACATCATTAATGTAAGATGTTAACATCAGCTATGAAGTGGGACAGACACACTGTAGTAGAGCAACTCACAGACAAAATGGAATAGTGGGCTACTAGATGTTCACTGAACAGCAGTTCAGTGAACCCTACATTGTATGGGGCTCCGAAGCAGAAGTATGTTCTTTGTACCCCTGCTAACAAAGTTGCATCGGCAGAAAAGGCATACATTTTCAATACAGTATTCAAAGTGAACCTCTGCTAATTGACAAAGGATTTCCTTCCCCAATGAGTTATGTTTTCTACCTCATTGAACAGGTGGACATTGGTGTGTCAAGCGAGAAACATCAGAGAACAAACAGCCTGCAACCATTTCTGGGAGAATACAGGCGAATTGTGGCAGCATTGTGGTCTGAGGAATGTTTTCATGGCATTCTCTGGGCCCACTCATCCATGTGGAAAACAGTTAATTCCTGCAGATCACATACACCTATACAGTGGGTTGCAAAAGTATTCATACCCTTTACTGTTCCTCAGTTTTAAATGTCACAACCACAAACTTAAATGTATTTTATTAATAGTTATATGATCGAGCAACACAAAGTAGCAAGTATTTGTAAAGTGTATCGAAAATTATATGTGCGTTTCAAAATAGTTGCAGCTAAAACTGTAGGACCAGCTTTAGCTGCAATGACAGCTGGAATTTTTGCCCATTCTTCTTTGCACAATAGCTCCAGCTCAGTCAGACTAGTTGGGGAACATTTGTGAACTGTAGTTTTCAAGTCCTGCCACAGATTCTCAATGGGATTTAGCTCTGGACTTTGATTTTAATACATGAATATGCTGTAATTTAAACCATTCCATTGTAACTTTGGTTGTATGTTTAGGGTCATTGTCCTACGCCCTTGTCTCAAGTCTGTTGCAGCCTCTAACAAGTTTTCCTCCAGATTACCTTGTATTTAGCTTTATCCATCTTGCCATCAACTCTGAGCAGCTTCCCAGTCCCTGCTGAAGCAAAGGATCCCCACACCACCATGCTTCATGATGGGGATGGTGTGTTCAGCGTGATGTGCAGTGTTGGATTTTCTCCACACATAGGGAGGCATGTATGATTTTTGGTGCTCAGCCGCCAATTTTATTGCGCACAATAATAGTGTAGAATGCGCCTGAATCTATGAACCCGGTCTACTGTGGGTCATAAATCAGGTGCATTCTAGCACAGTGGTTTTCAGCTTCCAGCAGTAATGCGCCTTGATTTGCCATACTGAAGCTATAAATGTGAACGTCTGTAGTGTGATAACACTTCCAGCATGCCACCCCCCTCCCCCTCCAAAATCCCATTCCCCAGCTCAGTTGCATTAGAAAGAGCCGCTGGCGCTTTGTAATGCGCCTGATATTGGAGTGAGCCTGGTTAAAAATATAGCGAACGGGGCTGCGCTAGTTCTCGGGCTGAAAAGACACCAGACTTCTGGCACAGCCCCGTACATACATGTCGCCCATAGTGTTTGGCATTTAAGCCAAAATGTTCAATTTTGGTCTCATTTGATCAGAGAATCTTCTTCCACATGCTTGCTGTGTCCCTACTGTTACGGCTGCACTGGCAACCCCCCCCCGTTTTTTTTTTTTCATAGGGTGCGGCTTTTTCATCCGCCACCCCTGCAGCGTCTCCTGCTGCGGGCGACGCCGCAGCCCCATCCTCGGGCTGCGGGCGCACCCGCAGCTCTGGTCGGCACTTACCCTGCCATGCTCCTGTTCCCTGCAGTCAGGCTTAAAGGGACAGTGCACCGATGATTGGCTTTCATCGGGCACTGATCCTATTTAAGTCCTGCCCCTTCCCACTACCCTTTGCTGAATCGATAGTTCCCTTTGCCTTGAGAGGAAGCGTTCCCGTGTATCTTGTTGTCTACTGTGTACCGTACCTTCTGCCTCCGTCCCTTGACCATGAGCCATAGCCACCTGTCCTTACCTTCTGCCTGTCCCCGACTACGAGCCTGCTCCACGATTCTGTACCACGCAACACCTCGGCCGCCACCGCAAGCAAATCATGTCAGGGGTAGCGACCTGGTAGCAATCTGCCACAGCAAGTCCATCCCGCTTTGTGGCGGGCTCTGGTGAAAACCGGACCTACTTAGATTCCGCTCCCTGGCGTGGCTAACACCATCGCTTGCGGTCGTCCAGAGGATCCACTTCCACAGACCGTTACACCTACATAGCTTTTTGCGAACTGGACTTCTCATGGCTTGCTTTGAAAAATGCCTTTCTTGCCACTCTTCCATAAAGGCCAGATTTGTGGAGTACACGACTAATAGTTGTCATGTGGACAGATTCTCCCACCTGATCTGTGGATCTCTGGCTGCTTCTCTAATTAGAGCTCTCCTTTTCTGGGACGTCAGTTTACATGAATGGCCATGTCTTGGTAGGTCAGCAGTTGTGCCATACTCCTTCCTTTTAGGGATGATGGGTTGAACAGTGCTCTGTGAGATGTGCAGAGCTTGGGCTATTTTTTTTAAAACTTAACACTGCAATATACTTTGCCACAACTTTATCTTGGAGTTGTGTGGTGTATTCCTTGATTTTCATGATGCTCTTTGTTCACTCATGTTCTCTAACAAACCTCTATGGCCTTCTCAAAATAGCTGTAGTTACATTGAAAATAAATTACATACAGATTTACTCTATTTACTAATAAGATCACTTCAAAGGCATCTGGTCACACTGGAGTTTATTTAGGGGTATCGGAGTACAAGGGTCTGAATGCATATGCATCTCATAATTTTTAGTTTTTTCATTTGAAAAAATTGGAAAAGCATGTATAATTTTCTTTATACTTCACAAATACTTTTAAGTCTGTGGTTGTAATGTTTGAAAATTAGAAACAGTTCAAGGGATATGAACCCACTGTACATGTTGATTGTAATCTCAGGGCAGAATGGAATCCTTTAGCAAAAGAATGTCACACAGCTAGAAATCAGAATGAAAGTTGATGAAATTGTCAAGCCTACCATGTAGTAAAACTTCAGATATTTGTTGATATTAAAAGATATTAAAAGCCATAATCCTGACAGGCCCTGCATTTAAGCATACACGTTTTAGGATTAACTTGCACAGTCCTTAGTCATGACAAAATTTGTTATTTTTAAGGGTTGTGCAAGTTATCAGGATTATGACTTTTAGGGCCACATATATGAAACTGTTTAGGTTAAAACTCACTCTTTTGCAAAAAAGTGAGTTTTAGACCTAAACAGTTTCATATATGTGGCCCTAAAGGATTTTTATTGTTTGAGCTGTTCGGGCTGTTCAGCTAATTTTCTCAGAGTGAGTTTGAAATCCCGGGGCGTGCTCCCCTTCAGCAGGTGTCCCCCCCCCTCC
>JAODAL010037101.1:0-40836 GCA_025379985.1 Phyllomedusa bahiana | reverse complement strand
ATTACGATTACACGATCCCTTTTGTATATTTTTTTAATGTTTTATGCTTTTCACATAAAAACATTATTTGAAAAGGAAAAACGTTTTTGCATCACGCATCTGGGGGCCATAACTTTTTTTTTTTTCTGTTTAGGGAGCTGTATGGGTTTTTTTTTTTTGGGGGATGGTTGACGTTTTTTTTGGTAAAATTTTTGGGGGGAAAGATTTTATGATCGTTTTTTAAAATCTTTTTTGGAAGGAGGGTGAAGGGAAAATATGCTTCCTCAGTGTTTTTTTTTTTTAAAATTTAATAGCGTTCACCATGCATTTTCCCGTGACATTTCTTTTTATCTGGGGGTTGAGACGATTACGGTGATACCCAATTTTGGGTTTTTTTTATTTGAAAGCAAAATTTTTTAAAAAAAAAAAGTGTTTTTATTGTGTAAAACAATTTTTATGCTCGCTATCTTTAATAGCCGAACTTTTTAATTTTTCCGTTTACAGAGCGTGTAAGGATTTTTTTTTTTGCGGGATGAATGTGTTTTTTTGGGTTCAACTTTGGCGTTTATATTAGTTTTTTATCGCTTTTTATTCATTTTATGTGCTGCAGGTGTACAAAAATCGCAATTTGGACTTTTTTTTGTTTTTGTTTTATACGGCGTTCCCCGTGGGGTTTAAATTTAAGGGGACAGATTTATAGGGTGGGTCATTACGCACGCGGCGATACCAAATAGGGGTTTTATTTTATTTTTTTTTGATTTTTTTGGGGCGATTGGCGTTTGTAAAGGGGAAAAGGGGATTTTTTTTTTAGGGTTTTTTTTTTTTTTTTTTTTTTTTTACTTTTTTACACTTTTTTTTTTTTTTTTTTTTTTCCCCAGGGGGGTTTCTGAACGTTCCCTCAGATCGTTCATGCAATGGAATCAGATACGCTTTGGTATGTGGTCTCCATGGCTGTCTGTCACGCTGCCCCATGTTGTGGGCATGTGACATCACCAGACAACCGGATGCTGTCATTCAGACCCGAGCTCCCTGGTGGGATCGTAGGGCGTCGCGCCATTACGCGCCGGATCTCGGGAGCGGAGCCCCTCCTGGCCCCGCAGTGCGATGTGCCCACCACTTGTCTGATGGGGGTTTTAAATCCTCCGCGGCCGGAGCTCACTCGGCGTGGGGATGCGGCATGATGCCGCGGTAATATCCGCCGGTTCCCCCCGATCTTGCGCGCTCCGATGTAAGCGGCAAGTCCGTTGACGTACTCATAGGGCAATTTGCGGGAACCCTCCCCGACATTGCCGTATGGGTACGGCAAAGCGGAAGGGGTTAAAAGGGGTTCTTCTGGGATGACATCATGCGACTAGTTTTTGCAGTGTACAGCATTTGGTTGGCATGAAGGTGACTCCCCACCCTTTTAACCTTGCAGCAATCTGGCCCCTTTTATTTATTTTGAAAAGTAAATTTTGGATATGACGTGAGCCCTTCATCAGCTTTTTTGGTCGACTATGGGGCCCGTTTTGAGTAGAAAAGATTGTTAAAAAGCTGTATGGTCTTGGATTGTGCTGCAGTTGTTTCAGGGGTTGACAAAACTTTTTTGCCTCGGCCCTTTTATGTAGAACTACAATTCTTTTTTCGATGCTCGACGTTGTTTTGGGGGCTATGTTTTACTTCCCGTAACCAGTATGAGAGTGATAAAAAATAAATTTTAAAAAACCCTGCTCAGCTTTAAAAATGGACCTTGTAAAACTAAATTTACATGAAAAATGTGTAGGGAAAAAAGAAAATTTGGGAAAAAAAATTTGTCCAATTTCATAATTTATTCATTTTCAAGTTTTTGTTGCCAGCGGTATAGACAATGATGGCTGTGTGAAGAGTTACTTCTCATTGTATCAAAGTGCTATATCTTCAGTGTTGTCCCATGAAAAGAGATAATACAATATTTACACATTTTGGGGTGTACTCACTTTTGTGTGATACTGTAAAATAAACCATTAATACTTTAAAAATAGATCAAAGAAAATATTGGATACACCCCCCCAATTGGTAACACCCATCTGACATCTGAGTCTGCTGAGCTGCTCCAAAATTATTATTTTACAGGGAACACAGGTATTTTCTAAGACAGAGCTGATAAACCACCCCCAGATTGACCAGGAAGTGTACTTCTGAAGCTGGTTATGGCTCTGTGAAACAGCATGGTGAGACAACTCCTTTAAGTTTATGGAGAGGGTAGGGGGAGGAGAAGGTGCAGGTGACATATGAGTCGAGGGATACTGACAATAAGAGATAGAGTCTGTAGAAGGAAAACTGGTTAAATATGCCAGATATGGGTCATATAACAGCCAAAACTACCGGCATCCCTGATACGCATGACTGCTTAGGGTGAATGGTCACTTAAAATTACATGCACACTTTATGGTTTATCATTCAACCACAATGGCCTATTAGGATTACGAACTCCTAAAAACTAGTGGCCTGTAATGATTCCTGGATAGTGCAAGGTTTTAACTAGCGTATTTTTTGAACTATAAGATGCACCTGACTATAAGACACACCTAGGTTTTAGATGAGGAAAATAGGAAAAAAATTTTGAAACAAAATGTGGGCTGAAGTGTCGTTTTTTTGGGGGGGATACATGTAACTTTTTTGATCAATTTTTATTCCAATGTTTTGGGGATATTGAATGCCCAGAAAAACACAATTTTATATTTGCAATTTGTAAGTTATATTTAAATAGATTGAAATTTTACGGATGTGGCGATAACAAATATGTGTCACTTGCTGGGGGTTTCTTTCTATGGCCGTGGTGCCTTGACATCCAATGCGTGTTAGCCACCTCTTTTCCGGGTTATTAATTGGTACCGGACAGAGCGCTGTACCCTGCTAGAATCCAAAAGTGGCAGCTTCGCTATGTGAAGAGGGCATCTTTTGGGAGGTGGGGGGGGGGGGGTGGGTCCCGTGGCGTGAAGAGAAATGAGGTAATCACGACTGACCAGACAAGTACATTAAATTTAAGCTAAGTTTAGGAGGTGAACACTTTTCTAGCTTACTTCTTCTAAATGTTTGCTTTATCTTAATATATAAGAAGCTATCTATTGGTAAACCATTCTTGTTAACATGACAAAGAACTCTACATTTTGATGCCTACAACAAACGGTTCTATTGAAAATGTTACTCTGTTTTCCAATGATATACCTTTTAATAATGTTCTCCCGGACTAATGTTTTTCAAAACTGCTGATTTTGTATTCATATAATCTGTGTTTCGTTTTACATCGGAATTCAACAAAAAACAAGTTTTAAAAATATATATCTATATGGCACTTTTTTATGTGTATAATGGTAATAGGGGGTGATTTTAACTTGTTATATTTTTTTTAAACTTTTTTTTTTGTTTACTTTATTACTTACTCCCCCTTAGGGTACCTGACCACTAGGGGCACACTTCCTTGTCCTATATACAGCAGTACTGTTGTACTGCTGCACATAGGACTTTCATTCATTACCTATTACACCATGCCATAGGTGCACATACATGGCAGCTGTGGAAGCCTGCATAAGGCTTCAGCTGCCATGGAAACCGATCACCCCCCTGCAATTATATTGCAGGGGGGTGATCGGATGAAGGAGCACAGCACCGCTCGTCATTCAGCAGGCGGTGGACCATCCCTACTGCTAGCAGCGCCCGTCGCTTGCATGGAGCCGACGCAGCCGCTCTAAGCTCCCGCCCAACGCAGCTGCTCAAAGCTCCCGCCGCCCGAGCTGATGTATCTTGGGCTGACAGGACTGGAGTGCCACAATGCTGTGGAAAGCTGGCGGCGGGGTTTAACCCTTTAAGCCCCGCCGCCGGCTTCCTGTAGCATCGCGGCACTCCAGTCTCCTGCCAGCCTGAGATATATTCGGACTATAAGATGCACCCTTGTTTTCTCCCTGTTTTGGGAGAAAATGCATCTTATAGACCGAAAAATACGGGTATCTTCAGAGATCAGTGGTAGATTTACATTCTAGGGACTTGCTTACTGCATCAACCATACCACACAAATCCTAAAACCAGTAGCCATAGAATTCATTTGGACCAAACTGGCCTTCATGGGCTTTTTTTTTTTTTTTTTTTGTAAACATAATTTTTATTCAATTTTACAATAACAAAAACATATAATAATTGTCCATTAGATGAGATACCACTTGATACACAAAGAAATAATATAAGGCATCATTAGTACAGATAAGGAAAGTACTAAGCAATGAAAGTATAAAATAGCACTAATGACATACTTTGGCATCATAATAATAAGGATGAAGCAAAAGACGTCTCCATCTTCACTAAAGAAAGAAAAAAAAAATAATAAAAAAGTAACCCCCCCCAAAAAAAACAAAACAAAAAACACAGAACAGTGGTACCATACACAGTTATGTATAAGGACATAATCATATACACCTATGTAATCAAGTAAGGTCTGAGATAAAAGGGGAAAACACATACTGTGCTGATAGGCTCTGTCTACACTGCACAGAAAAACATCAGCGTTTTTCGTTTTCTAAAAACACTGGAAAAAACGACTGTAATCATCTCCCATAGGCTTCTATTGTAAAAACGTCCTGCTGTCTACACTGAGCTTCTTTTTTCTGCTTGTTTTTTTCACTGGTCGTATTTTGCAACATGATCTAAAAAACGGCAGAACAGGGCAGAAAATTTACTACAGAGTTCTATGGAAGCGCACGGACGTCTTTTGGCGCGTTTTTGGGGCGTTTTCGCTGCGTTTTTTGCCGCGATTTTTCAATGAAAACCCTCCCAGGAGACCCAAGTCCCACCTATACTGGGTGGTAACAAAGGTTATATCTTATCAAATCTGCATACAAGTGTCTGATGACTCCTTGTCTGTACCTTTTGTAATCAAATGATTATGCTTTGGTCGCTAACGATTTTTGCGCAATTCATATTTTTTTCCGCTAAAAATACGTTTTTTACAGATTTAGGCATCAGCATACATTTTTTTTTACAGATTTTGTGTGCATACAAATCCTACTTCTAAACACTTATTTATGCCGCTTATAACAGTTTTTTCGATTTTGGGCCCAGAATACAGTTCTTTACGGATTTTTGGCAACTAAATAATTTTTTTTTAACAGATTGTGGTGTTAATAACGTTATTCTGCCTCTGACGCCAAAAAAATACGTTTTTTTACGGATTTTGGCGAAGGAGCGTTTTTTTAAGTTTTTTGGGCATAAAACTAATTATTTTTTACAGATCTTTGACGACTATTAACACGTTATCTCGTGCACTCAGAGTGCTAAAATTTTTTTACCTCCCCCATAAATATTTTTATAAAACCACACAATAACTAAGTTTATTTACGGATTTTCGGCGCAAGAATCCATTTTTTTTACGTTTTTTGACACTAAAATATTTTTTTTACTGATTTTGCGATAATAACGTATATTCTCCTCTGTACACCGACAAAATAACGTTTTTTTACGGATTGTGGCGTCAAGAATTCGTTTTTTTACGTTTTTTGGCAATACAAAAAAATCAAAATAAAAAATAAAAATAAATAATTTTTCTTTACAGAATTTTGCCGAGATAATCGTATAATCAGACCTCTGATGCAAATTTCAGTTTTTTAAAGATTTGTGGCGAAAAAATCCGTTTTTTTCGTTTTTTGACACTAAATATATTTTTTTATGATTTTGGCTCAGCTAACTAACATTATCCTCCGCTTCTGACGCACAAAAATAAGTTTTTCTACGGATTTTTGCCGCAAGAAATCCCTTTTTTATGGTCTTTTGGGTGCTAAAATCTGGATCTTTTACAGATTTTGGGGGTAAATAACAGTGATCTAGCTTTTGACGCTCAAACAAATAAATTTTTGTACGGCAATTTCGGCGCAGAATCCGTTTTTTGCACCGATTTGGGCGGCTTAGTTCAATATTTTAAATTTTTTTTTTTTTACGGAACTTGGCGCAATAATGCGTTTTTTGGGAAATTGGCGCTAAAATCCCTTATCTTTACAGATTTTTAAGCGGTAATACAGTTATCTTGCTGTATGCAAAGTAATGTGGGTTTTTGTGGATTTTGTGCATGAATCTGGTGCAAAATGTAATAAAGCAGTAGCACGCAGCAGCAGCACACAAAGGATAATGTCGCTCACATGGCTACAGTGATCTAAAGGAAGTGACTACTTAAACATGTTTATTCCACCTGTAGGGTGTAGCTTAATCAATGCCTTAATTTGTGCGATCATTAAAAAGCAGAGCAAAGGACGCTCAAAAAAGCTATCAAAAAAACGAAAAACGCACAATAAAACGGCCGTCTTTTTCAGCTGCTTTTGACAGCAGTGGACAGAAAACTTCAGTTTCAATGACTCGTTTCTTAAGTAATTCGTTTTCAGAGGTCGTTTTTTTTCCACTGCAGTGTAGACATGCTTAGGATGGATGCTGCGGAGTTCGTCACACGGGCCATCGTCCACAACACCCAAGGGAGAGTAATAGATAGAGAACAATATTCACCCCCCAACTCTGACGCACAGTTACCCAAGGGAGTATCCAGGCTTGGTGTCAGGATATGGACTGAGGTAAAGCTACCCATGTTATGGGATACAGACATCAAAGCCCTCTAGAGTGCCGCTAGCGAGAGGAGAGATACCAGGAGGTGTAACAAAAGGCTGCACTGATCTCCTTGATCTCATGGGGGTGTAAAAGTTACCTATTTAACTCCAGCCATTCTTGAAAAAAATTTAGAGCATTGGGTTTCCTTAGTCCTAATTAATGTCGTTTGTCATTTCGAGTTGAGGTTTTACCACCTGGAGTCAACTTCCTGCGCAATGTAGGGGGACAGTTCGGTTCCAACCATTTTGGCCAAGGAGGTTTCTTTTAGCCGCTAATAAAAATATGTGCAGAATTGGGTGGTTCCTAAAATGTTGTGGTAAATTATGGAACAGGAGCTGTGTTGGATGGGCTTTTATTTCTACTTAAAAATCCTGCACACAATGGTATACAAGATGCCATGTTATAGAGTAACCCCCCTCCCCAAGTGCATACTGATCCACAATGCAGAGCCACAGTGCATGCACCATGTCCAGTCCATACACACATATGAGTTCTGTAACCGCCTGAAATGCCCTTATATAAGGGAATTAAAATTTTTATGACAAATGAGAATCCTGCTGCAATGTATATTTTCTATAATTGATTTGTCACGTTAATTCAGGCAATTTTACACTGTACATAGATGCAAAGAAATTCCACTCTGATGTCAAAACAGAAAAAAAAACATCCCAGCAGTAATAAGACAGGACGTCAATTTCAACCATTAAACTACAATTATGAATTCATTCAGTTCCTTGTGCCAGCGATTTAAACAAGTCACACTGGAAAACAAAATAAAGAGGGAAATTAGTAGAAATTCCCAAAGAATGGCAATGCCAAAAAAACTGTCAAAAATAGAAACTTCTAGTTCTCAAAGCACAAAACTGGCAAGGCTATTATACATCTCAATTATAGCATTACCGACTAGGTTTTTTTTCCGTTTGTTTTTATCACATATTTAAAAGGGTTTTCCCATCTGACTTTTTTTTACAGAACCTGGTCTTCACAGCTGCTTCAGGCTCCCACTTCCTGTGCATACTGTGGAGAGGTCTACAGCATTGACTGACACTTTCACCTCTGTTAGCATTCATCCCTAGCTATGCCTGTTAGGGGCATTGGAGATGGATGGGTTTAAAAAAAAAAAAAAAAAAGGCAAGCAGGAGGTCTGGCAATAAATTTGAGCTAGGAGAGCTGAATTTGTCTTGAGAGGAAGCTGTCAAGACAACAGGGCATTTCTTCTACAGTCACACTGTTATTTGTATATATACATACAAACATAACATCAAAAAAGAGAAACCCAGCATTTGTCTCTAGTAGGCAAAAGTGAAATCCATTTTATTCCAAACTATGTATAACAATGAAAAAAATGGAGAGAGCAAGGCAATGATGAAAAGGACAGCCTAGCCTACGCGTTTCACTACACAGGTCAGTTACACCAAGTTAGCATCGTGCATGTCTGATGATTCTGTTGGTTGCCCATTACTCAGCTGCATCTACTCATGAATTTTTGACCAAGTTGTATTATTTTTTAAGACACAGAGTAATTAAACATATGACTGATTTTACACTGATATTAGTTTGCACATAACTTTAGATAAAGGGATCTGTATATACAAGGGGGAGCATGGTCTGTAATTTTAGGAGGTCTAATCTGTGGTCTATAAGTGATGAAGAATCTGTATATATAAGGATCTGTATGTACAAGGGGGGTTTGATCTGTAATTTTAAGAGGTCTGATCTGTGATCTACAAGGGCATGTTCACACGGCATATTGGGGCGCGTACTGTACGCGCCACAACACGCCGTGTGTTTTAGAAGTAAGCGCTGGCTGGGAGCACTTCTAAAGCACGGGGGGGGGCAGCCCGAGTCTCTTGCATGATCAGCAGTGCGTAAGCGTTGCAAAGAAGTGACAGTCCCCCTTTTTTTCCGCTCGTACAATACGATCGATTGTTCGCCCGGGGGGAAAGAGACATAATTCTTAGTTCTCTATGAGAGCATGGGTTCCCGGGAATTGCGGGGCCCCTTTCGGGCCCTAAAAAAAGCGCAAATATTGGGCGAAATACCCCCCAATTAACGCCGTATAAAAATACCTTAGGGCTGTATTCGGACTATCTAAAAGGGACCTGTAAAATGCAATTGGGGCGTGGCCCGTAATTTTTGGGGGGCGATATGGGTCTGTAAGTTTTTTGGGATCTCTATAAATGGGAATCTTAAAAAACAAAGGGAAGTTAAGGCTGTAATTTTAGGAAAGGGTTTATATTGGAACGAAGTTATTAAAGGATTTAACATGGGGGCTTGGATAAAAAAACCCAAAGGGGGGTGTAATCTATAAATTTATTTGGACGCTGGGGCTGGATCATAATTTTTTGAGGGCTTTAAAAGAGAAAGAAAAATTTTTAAAAAAAAAAAAACAAGTGGTTTTGGGGTTTTAAAATTTTGGGGGTCTGTCTGTGATTTAAAAAGTATTAAAATTAAAAGTCTCCTCATTCACAGGGAAATAAATTTCCCTAGACAGGCATTATATAAATATATGGGTCACTCAGGCAGGCTATCTGATATATTGATATAAGGTCACTCTCAGGCAGGTAAATAGATATAGGGGCACTGACAGGCCGGTATATAGCTATAGGGGCACTCTCAGGCAGGTATATAGGGGCACTCTCAGGCAGGCATATAGCTTGGGGCACTCTACTCTCAGCAGGTATATAGCTAGGGTCACTCAGCATGTATATAGGGGCACTCAGCAGTTATATAGCTAGGGGCACTCAGCAGGTATATAGGGGCACTCAGGCAGTATATAGGGGCTCAGGCAGGTATATAGGGCTGGCAGTATTAGGGCTCAGCAGGTATATAGGGGCACTCAGCAGGTATACGAGGCACTCAGCAGTATATAGGGCATCCAGCAAGTATATAGGGGCTCAGGCAGGTATAAGGGCACTCAACAGGTATGTAGGGGCCACTCACAGGATATATAGCAGAGGGCTCAGGCAGGTATATAGGGCACTCAGCAGGTATATAGGGGCACTCAGCAGGTATACAGGGGCACTCAGCAGGTAAAAATAACAACATTCATACTCACCTTACCTGCTTCCCGGCCGCGCGCTCCTCTTCAGTCCGACACGTGACGCTCCTCCGGCAGCTCCTCGGGCGCATAGCCTATGACGGGCTGTGCGTTTGAGGAGAGGCAACGGCGCGATTACATCACTTCATCGCGACGCTGCCCAGCTGAGCCGCACGGGGCCGCGGCGGGTCCTCAAGCGCTGTGAGGACCCGGCGGCCCCGCTGTGTCGGACCCGTGGCTCAACGGAGAATCCAGCTATCCTCCGGTGAGCCGGTCCGTCACTGTCTGCGGAGCAGGGATCGCTCGCTCTCTGCTCCGCAGAAGCCCTCAAAGAGACCGCCGGTGCTCCAGGCCCAAGGCAGCGGCCTGGAGCCCGGGAGGTTCGGGGTCCCTGTCTGCGTCCCTAAGTGACAGGCAGAGGTAGGCGCCCTAGGCGATCGCCTACCTGTCGTCTCGGCCCTGGATTTGTTTATTCAAGGGGGCACTAGTATAGGGTCTGGAAATTGCATGTCCCCTTATCAGCTGTCAGGGGCCCCTGTGTACTTGTGTATGTGTAATGTTCTTTGGAAAAATCTAGCAATGAATGTTTCAGACTAATACTCGTGTAATACAGTGATAATCCCAGAGCATTTACCTTTATGCTACTTAGATATGCTGTTGATGTCTTCAAGAACAAAGCTCTATTCCTCTACAACAGCTGATAATTGATTACCATTGGGGTACCTCCTGGTCACTGCTACCTCCTGGTCACCTCATTTCTAATTTCTCTAGTTTTTTCGGCCATCTATTTGAGCAGAGTTATCCAGGGATCACTGCTTCTGTTATACAAGTGCAGTAAATGTCATCTGGTATTTTCTGTCGGCCTGTTGTGTGTGATGTCTTTATCTGTGACTGTTCTAGCATAGAACCTTTCCTCTTAAGCTACTGTACATGTGAGATAAACCTGACTCTTTATGAAAAGGAACATTTCCGCATTTCACAGTCATTACCAGCTCAAATTTGGCAGAACTAATGTTCAGATTACTGCACTGAGTGACTCAAATGGGGAATGTTCAGTAATTCAATATGCTTTGATTGCCCAATACTCCAGTGTACTGCACCCTGCGGCAAAGTCCTCAAGGTTTTGCATCATTTCAGAAAGTGCATTGAAAGGAGAAAAATTCAAAGGTGTCATAGCAGAAATGACTATCAATATAACATTCTGTAGCATCTACATAAATGCTAATCAAGACCTATTAATGGTATTGTTAAAACAACACAACATCAAATGTTTTATCCCAGTACGAAAAAATACTGATGTCAGTGGCTTTGTGCAGAACCCTATGACAATGGTAAGGCCTCGATACCCATGAGACATGTGCTGGTTGTACCTAGTTGTAAAAATATTGAACTGCTGTAAAAGACAACATCAACTCACATGTGAATTAATATTTCAACGTAGTTTTTTACTATATATGTACTATCTATCTATATGCATATATGTATAAATGCATATAGATAGATAGATAGATAGATAGATAGATAGATAGATAGATAGATAGATAGATAGATAGATAGATAGATAGATAGATAGATAGATAGATAGATAGATATACACTACTCACAAATATTAGAAATATTTGGCTTTCAGTTGAAATTACAGGAAGAACATTAAATTTCTTGAACATTTTTTTAAATAAACTAAATTAGATCATCTATTAACTTTAGATGCACGTGTCCCACTGTTCAATGTTTTAGTACTTTTTGTACAACTTGTTGATCTCTATTGAGCAGCTTTATTCACAGGTGTTTGATCCCTGAATCGCTCAATAAATTTAGGGGATAAATTTGAATTTGTATTTAAACAGTCCTCCTCATCCTGCTGTTCACATTTTGACATCATGAGACCAAGACAACACCTTACAATTGACCAACAGTACATCACCATTGCAAGGCTACAAGCAGGATGCTCTCAGAGGGAAGTGGACACTGTGCTTAGAGTGTCACCGAGTGTCATGTCAGACTATTCATAACCATATACATCAGTGTGGTCTGTGTGTTAGATGACCGGCAAGGGTACTTGACCGATACCTGACCTGGCTGATGCATAGCACTCTCATCTCCAGCATTGTTGGTGGCCATCATTTCTGGTCAGAGTGAATTGATTTCCATCACTAAACAGCACTGAGGACCAGTAGTCTCCTGTGTAGGGTAGATGCTCCATGGTCCATTCAAGATAATGATAGCTGTGCCTGCCCTTGCCAGTCATCTAGCATGCAGATCATACTGATGTTTGCAGTTACAAATGGTCTGGCGTGACACTTGGTTGCCTCTCACCTCCCTTAAACATGACTGGCACTGTGTGGCATTCATCTTCCGGTTCCACGGGCCATTGTTTTCAACAAACCCTATTGAGCACCTCAAAAAGCAAGGTGGAGGAGCAAGAGGTCTCTAACATCCACTGGAAAATAATGGCAGCCACACAAAATGTTGACACTTTGGGCACAATTTGTCCATTTTCCCTAAGGGGTGCACTCACTTTTGTTGCCAGCGGTTTAGACATTGATGGCTGTGTGTTGAGTTATCTTGAGGGCACACCAAATTTACACTACAATCTGTATACTGACTACTTTATATTGTATAAAAGTGTCATATCTTCAGTGTTGTCCCAAGAAAAGATATTACACAATATTTACAAAAATTTGAGTGGTGTGCTCACTTTTGTGAGATACTGTATAGATATACATACAAATTATCATATACAGAACACAGTTAATACCTTTTCCACCCAGAAATACCAGCAGTAAAGAAAGGGAATGTAATCTTGTAGCCATTGTTTCACGCAAAACATTTTTATTTCTAGATATCTTTGCAGACTAGAATAGTGATGGAGTTAAGTTAAAAGTTAAGTTTTAACCTTTTTGTAAGTATACTCAGTAATATATTAGTGAAGGAGTTAATACCCAAACTCCTGTGGTCTAGGGTAGTTAAAGAGGTTTTCTCTAGAACTATAATATTGATAATTAATATCTCGTTTTGGGGGTCCAACAATTCAATTATTTACCTGCCGCAGTGCCTGCCTTGACCAAGGACAGTGTAGGGTAGGGGTGTCAAACTCCTTTTCACCAAGGACCACATCAACATTATGGTTGCCATCAAAGGGTCATAGGATGGCATTAGAGATGTCACAGCTATGCTCCACCTGTGAGTTGCTAGACCAGCGTTTCTCAACTCCAGTCCTCAAGACCCACCAACAGGTCAAGTTTTCAGAATTTCCTCAGTATTGCACAGGTGATATCATTATTGTCCATGCATTCTGTGGGAGATCCTGACACAGGTGATATCATTATGGTCAGTGCATCCTTTGGGAGATCCTGAAAACATGAACTGTTGGTGGGGTGTGAGGACTGGAGTTGAGTAAGACTGTGCTAGACAGAGCAGTGTGGAGGTGTGCTCCAGAGCTATGAATCCGCGATGGATGTCATTCCCTGGGCCGGGGCCCTTGCCAAGATCTGGCTATTATCTCTGAGGAAATTGAAAAACCGTTTCTTCTGTATCTTGGCTGTGTTCATCCCTTCTTACTGTATCTAAGCTCTTCTGGGCCACATAACATAATGTGGAGAGCCAGATTCAGCCCGTGGGTCTTGAGTTTAATACATGTGGTATAGGGACTGCAACATGGCCCCATGCTTATATGACTGTGCCTTTTTCTATTCTTTTATCTCCTGCACAAAAATTTCTGCACAGGGCAGGTGTTATAAAACAGAACTCAACACTAGAACAAAAGTAGAGACAAACTCTCTTCATTGTTTTTTCAGAAAATCTCATATACATGGGACCATTGTTCTACAGCAACAGAATATCCTTGGTGCTGTTCAAATAATCATCCATAAGACCAGTTGCTTTTACTTTGCCTTTATTTTACTTGTTGCGTACAACCACCAGAACACAAACCATGGACTGAAACTCCTGAAAACCATCGTGGACAAATAAGAAGTTACAAATAATAATAATAAACCTAGGACCACATGTAAGAAACCTGTTTAGATCTAAAACTGACTCTGTTTCTCATAGCAACCAATCAGAATGCCCCTCTCATTTTTCCAGAGCTCTATATGGAATGAAAGGGGCGCTCTGATTGGTTGCTATAAGCAACAAAGTGAGTTTTTAACCTAGACAGTTTTCATACATGGGGCCCCTAGTTTATATAAATTGCATGAATATGGGCCCTCTTTGGCTGGATGGAAAAACCACAACTGTACTAAAACTGAACCCATTTTAAACGGAATCTATTGACATTTTTTAAAGGGGTTTTGCCACAATCTCATTTTATACCTCCAGCATCCAGCTCTTCAGCTCTGTGTGCTCAGAAGGGGGTGTGTGATTTGTTTGAATTGCATATCATATGACATCACCATGCCTTTCATCTCCTTAGTCAAAGAAAGATCTGTTTATGTGTAGAACTGTAGAACTGTAAGTAGCTACATTGTAGCTCAGAGGTAAAACTTTTGCCTCAAGGCACAAGGGTCCTCAGTTCAAATCCCTGCAGGAACCAAATCTGTGGATTTTTATTCTCTTTATTAATGCACAGACCTCACTGAGGTTTTTTTTTTTTTTAGTTTATTCTCACTGTTTGACTAATTCCTAAGGAGCACAGAGGACAGGAGTACAATGACAGCACCGGGGGTTGAACACTCAGTAGCTGCCTGAGAGGAGAGGTGATGTCTGAGCATGTGCGACCAGGACTGAAGCACTCAACCCTGGTCGTATTCCCTGGAGATGACCTGTAAACAATGGATCATTAAAGGAGCAGCTCAGACAAAACGGTGCAGAATTTTTAATAATGATGAATGGTGAAAGTGTTTATTATTTAATTTACAAACTTCCCACGTCAATTTTACTTTATAGCAAAACCCCTTTAACTAATTGAAACAAAGTATCGATACCTATTATTTTAATTTTATAATGGTAGCCTTTTTTAATTCTTGTCTGTTTGATTTGGGCCTTTTCATTTCTTGTATATCATATGTCTGAAGAAGGGAGCTGTTTCTGAAGCTCACCATCAAAATACTCGTTGCTCTAAGTATGCCTGATTCTTCACTTTCTAGGATTATGGGGGCAGCCATGTTGCCTTATCCGCTTTTAACAGCATTTAGAGAGATGATTTCCAGCAGTTTCATGGACATAGAAACCTGTGAACAGGAGGGGACCCATTGAATTCTATAGGAGAGTTTGCTAGGCATGCTCTGTGACCTGGGAAGAAATCACAGGGGAGGGAGGGATGGGGAACTGGGACTATCTCCTATTGTGATTGTGGATCATGTGTTATCACATTCGTGTCACCTTTCAGTATAATCCTGCCTGTACTGACATTGAGGAGACTTCAGGAAGTGTACGACTATCATTAGGCCTAGTGGCCAAAGTGAAAACTGCAAGATTTCAGGATTTAAAAAAAAAAAA
Organism: Phyllomedusa bahiana; assembly: GCA_025379985.1. Classification (NCBI taxonomy): domain Eukaryota; kingdom Metazoa; phylum Chordata; class Amphibia; order Anura; family Hylidae; genus Phyllomedusa; species Phyllomedusa bahiana. The sequence goes on along the minus strand of JAODAL010037101.1, from coordinate 25,781 downwards.
ATCTCGATAGTGATGTGGAAAATGTAAAAAAAAATAACCAAAGACTGTTCAAAAATAACATTAAACATGACTTAAACAATAGGTTTTTTTTATTACGCATTCCCTTTAAGTCTTAAAGGGGTTTTGCCACCATGTAATGTTGACGTGGGAACCTCCAAAATGGGTATTTAATCACTTTTCTAAATATATGTGATTAAAAAAAGTGAAAATACTTGAGAGCTACAGCATTTCTCAACCCCCTTGGTTACCACAAAGCTTCCCCTAGTCAGACCAGGAGCTGAAAGGCCGTGCTTGCGTGAATCACTTCTTATCTGATGACAGGCAGAATGAATGGTCTTTTAAGGTACCAGGTAGCAATATGTTTCTTTTGTATACAGAATAACTAGCTGTAGTGTTATTAGATCCCTGCTTTATCTGATGAAGAAGCTTTCAATCTGCTGTTTAGAATAGGTGTTCTCTTTTGTATACAGAATTCACAAGTTATAGTTTGATATTGAGGTGAACATGTCACAGGATCTGTTATGCAGGCTCTGTGCTCTGGCTGTGTGTGTCTGTGTGCGTCTGTGTCTTGCTGCGTGATTTGTTTACATTACATTAGCTGCTTAGCAGATAAGGTTTCTCCTGACAGTGCAGTGTATGAGCCTGTGTCTTGCTGTATTGAATCAACTGTTGTACTGTTTATTGTTCACTTAAGTTTTGAGACACTCCCTTTGGATTCCTCACTCCCCCTCCCCTCTCCCTCTCTCCACTGCAGCTTCATGACTCAGCGTGATTTGTTGACATCTTGCTCTCATACTGAACGGAGGTCAGTACTTGGTCTGGTGGCAAATCCCCTTTAAGAAATAGATAGATAGATAGATAGATAGATAGAGATAGATAGATAGATAGATAGATAGATAGGGATGATAGATAGATAGGATAGGGCGATGATAGATAGATAGATAGATAGATAGATAGATAGATAGATAGATAGATAGAGCAAGAAGTAATGTTTTTAGGGGATCTTCTGGTTATTTGAGGAATGGCCAATATGGCGTGTAAAGTACAGCTATAAATGTTATGGAATTTATGGCTAATGACCTGGAAGGTGGAATATTTGCTTATTGGAGTGTGTCTAATACTAAATGAGCTATCCATGGGGTAAACTATCCATGGGGTAAATAGGCATTTATCTTTTACAGTAGTTCAGCAACTGGACTCTTTGCTCTTTGATACTGGAATTTAACTTTCATGGCTTGAAGGCCAAGACTGTCTTTGTTGTTTCTTATTCAGAGGGTTGTCAAGTTTCACCTCCAAGTCTTATTAAATAGTTTGAAGGAATCCTCTGAGTCAGCTGTTAGATAAAGATCTACTCAATCGTCAGCTTCTTCTTCCACACACATCTATAGTCAACAAAATGGTTCTTAATTTTGACTTACAGACATTTTTATACACATGGATATATTACATGCAAGTTTTGTTGTTACACCTCCAGCCGTGGTTAAGAAACTTGCATAACTTTGCTTAACCTTGTTGCAAAACTTTTCGTTTGACCTACCAAAATAATTCAACCCTCAGTAATGATGAGACAATCGTCTTTTGCATTAAGCAATGTCAATGAAAGATTTGCAGCCAGTTTCCACTATCTCAATTACATAAATGTTATCCATGAATGATATCTGCTAAAGAATCATGGAAAACGTCCTTTCATTACATTACTTAAAAAAAATAAGAAAAAAAAATCACCTAGTGGCTACATATTTGGGTCTGTGATCAGCTTAAGTATCTTTAAAGTACCTTCTGTTTTTTAGTTTAGCCTAATTTCCTACTTTTTTTTACATGCTGTAGCTGCAATAAACCAGTAAAGTAAGCATGGTAAATTTTTCAATTAAAATGCCTCTTACATTACACTTCGAAACACATTTTCCCGCATTGTATGTGCTTATCTGGTGTCTGTGAACATGCACAATTGTTTGTGTAGTAATATAACCTCCACCCTCGAGTCAGATAAAAGGGCAGTAAAAGATAGAACCCACCAGCTGATAAAACCAACAAAAACCTTTATGTTAAAGAGTCACTGGTATTTGAAGGCTGTGTTATTGACATACTTTACTCAAGTAAAGTTTTAAGAACATTTTTAAGTTTAGTATACACATATAAAATAATATGTTTGGTAAGTATACAATCCAATATCTCCTGGTAATATTGTTAGCTGAAATTTTCAAGAAGCATACACATACATTAAAAAATCCGGGTTAATATAAAATAATTTTTTTTTTTTTTAATTACCATACTTGCCAACTTTTGAAAATGGCCATCAGGGAAATTAGAAGCGCACAAAGCAGAATTGAGTGGTTTGGCATCACCCAGCTTTCCTGAATGTTGGATAGTCTATTCAGCATTCAGGAGAGCTGGGAGATGCTGCCAAACTGTGCCTGAACCTAAACCATTACACTACTACCAATATTTCCACCATATAATAACCATATAGTGGTAGATACCAGTGTACATAGGCTCTGCAGACTATATATTTCCTCCATACAGTGAACATATAGTGATAGATACCAGTGTACACATGCTCTGCAGACGGTATATTAGTGATCATACAGTGATCATATAGTGGTAGAAAAAAGTGTGCACAGTCTCTGCAAATGTTTAAGTGATTACAGTGCAGTTACATCTAGGGACTCACAGGAGACATGACTGGAGTTGTTATCTTTCCCTTTTGTTCTGCATTGTTCCAGATCACCATGGTGGCTTTTCCCGGCCACAACTCATTCCTTCAAAATTTACCACACAAATATCTTAGAATTCTAATTTTTCCAGCACTCCCCTATTTGTGCTCCCGATATTTAAAAACTATACCTGGTGTAATAGGTAGAGAGATTATCAGGTGATAGGTGCATATGGGGAGATAATGGGGTAATAGTTGGAGGTTATGGGGCGTTTATGAGGTAATAGGTGGTGATAGGGCTATGGAAGGATAGCTGGGGTTTGTATTTTGTGTTGGCACTAGGATGCACATTGGTGGGGGAAGGGTGGGAGAGGGGAGTACAGAGCACAGTTTACAATCTGATGGGGAGCAGAGTACCCCCCCCTCGAGAATGTGCTGTGGATGTCGTTTTTACCCCTTAAAATCATATTGGGCAGCTCTAACTCCTTACCCTGCAACCCCAGAAGATCAGCCGCAGGAATAATAAAAAAGTCAATCACTACAGTGGATGTCCATGTTTACATTCTCAATAAATAAATAATTTTCAGGAAAAAAAATGAAGTAGGGTCCCCCTATTTTCCATAACCACCCAAAGTTAAACCGACAGCTGCAGCCTGATACTATCAGAATTGGAAGCTTCGTCGATACTGGTCCCTTCCCATTTTAAAAATATCAGCCTACAGCTACTGCAGAAGCGGACCGTCACATTAGATGGTTACCGGCTCTTCCCAGAACCACTGGTGTGTTGGGTACTGGGGTAATAGTGACAGGGGGTTAGTGTCAACCTCGGGGGGACAAAAACCACCGGTGACTTACACCAAGTCCGAGCAATAGTAATGACAAGGCATCTATCAGACACCTCCATTACTAACACTGGAATTAAATGGGGAAAATAAAATGGACACAAAAACTTTTATTTAAATAAACACTCCCTGAAAACAACCCTCATTAACCATTTTATTAAATAAATAGATCCAAGGTTGATCCGAAGGAGTCCACCAAATTCGAATTAGTCAAAATGGAAATTTAAAAATAAACAGAAACATTACACACATTCTTAGGCTTGATACCCTATCCAGGAAAACTGTGTGGAGGATGGTCGTCACCCAGCTTTCCTGGACAATGGATATTCTATCCCACATGCAGGAAAGCTGGGTGATTCCCCAGTCCCCCACTCGTGGCATTGAGTTTTCCTATCATTGAAAAGCTGGATGCCACTTGTAGGGTTGGGGCATCACCCAGCTTTTCTGGGTGCCCGATAGTCTATCTAGCATCTAGGAAAGTTGGGTGATGTTCCATTCCCTACAGGTTTTACACAGTTTTCCTATCTTAGAAAAGCTGGCTCTCATGTATGGGGCATTGGCATCACCCAACTTTTCTAAAATATAAAAACTGTGTGCACATTACTCCACCCGTACCTCTTCCCCTCAATCTCTACCGTCTCACCCCCACTCTGACACCCTACCATTCTAACTGCCCTCCCTCACTCTAATCCCCTCTCCCTCACTGTAACACCCCCTCCCAAACTCTAACCCCCCTTTCTCACTCTAGCCCCCCCTTATTCTAACCAGCCCTTCCTCACTCTCTCCCCCCGCCCTCACGCTAACGCCCCCTGTTGCACGCTAGTCCCATCCCAAGGAAATAATCTCAACAGACTTCCAGAGCTGCCGGTCAGCAGCAAAACAACCCATGCACTGCTGGGGTGAGGGGTTGAGCTTCGGAGAGAGAAGCGAAGCTTCTTTGCTCTACCCCTTCACCCTAGTTATACACTTTGAACACTGTTCTGAAAGCATCCGGCCTCAGATGCTGCCAGAAGAATGGAGCGACAGCGGGGTAAGCTTGAGCTTGTTGTGCCCCACCGCCACTCTGTTCACCAAGATCTCTGCAGCCACTGCCACCAACGTTGGTGAAGACCACAGTTCCCCTCCAGCCACTCCCTTCATAGTCTCTGCCGCCGCCGCCCATCTTGCTGGGGAAGGGCTCACATGCGGCTGTGGCAGAGACTGTGGAGGGGAGTGAAGTATAAAAAATAAAGATTAAACACTGCCCTGCTGCCACCACCCGCCCCGCCCTCAGTGGCATCGGGCAGTCTCTCATGACGGTGCCTGATGCCACTTGTATGTAAAAAACCTACCGAAGCCAGCTACTGTGGGAGGTTCGACACCTGTTCCAGGACTGCAGGAGGGCTCCCCTATATGCGGGAGGCTGCCCTATGATCCGGGAGGGTTGGCAAGTATGCTTTTGCTTAGTTTTCATAAATGAAATAAAAAAAAAACCACTGCACGCCAACACCAAAAAACATATCCTAACTGTGAAAACTGGTGGAAGGAGCATCATAGTTTGGGGATGTTTTGCTGGACACCTCACAATCCTTTAGACAACAATGAATTCATGAAATCTGCCTTCTGTGGGCTAAATCATCCAGGAACCCCTCAACTTCCATTCTTCCCTGACATGCGCTGAACCCAAATCCAGCCTTTTAATGGTGACCAAAATTAGCATTCCAATATGGCATGCAGCTTCTACAACACTGCGATGCCACTTGTGACGCTGGGCAGCCAGCTTTCAACTTATGAAGGTCTAGAACAATCTAAAACAATCACTAAAAACAATATTCCCACCACTACTGCTGGGCAGGGAATAATGCTATGGCCAGACATGCCAGTCTGCAATCTCTGCAGGAAATTAGCTTCTAATTAGCTTCAGACAGTAAAAAATAATAAAACAGTTTTATAATATTTTACACAATATAGCAAATGATAATTTAAAGCAATTAAACATTTGACAGAACAGTTGTGAATTTTAAATTCTATTTACATCCCTGGACATTAGCATTTCGTGGAATGATTTTTCCCACTTCACACTTTATCCATGTTTTTCAAATCCCAGACAATGAAGGATATGTAATTTTTTTTATCTAATTCAGGTATCCTCAAACTGTGGCCCTCCAGCTTTTGGGAAACTACAACTCCCATCATTCCCACTGTAATAGATTATATAAATGCAGTTTCCCAACAGCTGGAGGGCCGCAGTTTGAGGATGCCTGAATTCTAATTAGAAAACTGTAAAATTTTGAAATGTCATTGTGTAACATCCTGATCATTCTGTTGAGATTTCCCTAAAACTGACTGATACATAGCTTTATGACATCGCCCTCTAGAGGTTGTCAAATTCTTGTGGCGGATAAAAAGTTTATCATATGGGTGAAAAATCTTTTACTAAATCTAAAAAGTGTTGTAGCTTAATTTATGGATTATTTGTAATTTGATTAATTTAAATTCATTTTACAAATCAAATTGTATACATTTGTAGAATAATACAATTTGAATTCTTTGTTTTGTAATCACTAGTTCAAATATTCATGCATCAAATCCACAAGTTTTCAACCAGATTACATGCTTCGAAAAGCAAACTTTCAAGAGAACAGTCTTAAAGTGATAACTTGTGTGTTCTTATTTACTATTACTTCAATCTTTTTTATATTTTAGATTCTGTGCAAATTTTTTTCTTGTATCCATCTGATTTTTACAGCTGCTATATATTGTACATATTCATTTGAACTGGTCCCTGTCTAAGTACAGATTTCATTTCCCTGCATTTGATACCCCCAGAGATTCAGGTCAATTTCATGGGAATCCCGTCGATCTGGCACTAGCTCTATTGAAGAAAACCAAGAATTAAAATTGTGCTTTACAAAATCACATGGTTGTGTGATATTAGTCATTGGGAAATTCATAAAAAATGAAAAAAAGACATTAAACAAAATACAACACTTAATTTTGCTAAAACAAAAGTGCATTTTATGCTGCAAAGAGCCACCAGCTGTTCTTCTCCCTTTGGTTGGAAATCTTGTAAAATATAAATAACACTGGCTAGATTTTAATTTCCAAGGATGATTACAGGAAGGGTGGGATGTTAACTTTTTGATAGTTACTTAAACACTATTGTAGAGAAGATAATGCTAATGCTGAGATTACTTCAACAAACTCTAAAAGGCCTTTGTATGACCTGTAACCTCACAGAGGATGTAAGATTTGGATTAGATCCAGACCCGCAGGATGCGTGGCAACATCTCAGACTCAAAAACACCCCTCTATATGCAAGTGACGTCACACAAACTGGACTTAAAACGTAAAGAAAACAATGGTTGAAGCAATAAGTCACTTCCCGGGAACCTGTCAAAAAGATCCTCTAATTTGTGTAGTTTATATTCCATGTATTGCCTCGTTTGAATGGCTAACTATTTAGAGTGTCACTAATCGCCAACCACTTTAATACGTATCTTCTGGGGGATGCACCTAAACTTTCCAGACGACATCAATATGCTAAAAAGATAAAATTATTTTTGGATCATTTGGATAGTGCTTCCCACAGTTGTTGCCAACTTATTGTCTTCTGTTATATAGTGTACAAAAACAGTGCCATGCAGTACATTGGTTACAGTTGTTTAAAAAATAATGTAATGGGACACGCTCTGGTCCGTGCGTCAGTTTGTGGTCACGCCCTTTTATCTGCACATTAGCCACCTCTCCCTTGCCCCCAGACGACGACCTTGCTTGCCTTCTGCTCCCTTTGTACAGCCGCCTCCACGCGGCCATCCATCTTTTACTGATTTAAAGGGTCACCCACTTGTTGCCAATCCCCTCTGGCCATTTCTTTCTTTAGGACATCTCACCTGCTGCCCTTTGCTGAGTTGTTGGTGTCCTTAACTCTGCTTCCTACTTTCTGACCATTGATTTCCTGTTGTCAAATTCTTACTATGTTCTTTATCAGTCCTGTTGACTGTCTCCTGCCTCAAACTCACAATTGAACTTGACCTTACTAGTATGGTACCTGCCCTGACCGTCTACTTGTTCTTGACTACACCTCTGTCACATCCTCCAGTATCACACCTCTCTTCAAGTTGGCTGTCACGTTGAAGACTTACATTAGGGGCACCAACCTTGCAGTGGGCACTGGTGAAAACCGGAGTGGCTCTATAGACTCCACTCCCCGACAATGGTTATGCCACCTCCTGCTTCTGTGAGTCAGACGATGTCAAACAACATGATATGGTGCCACTACTAGTACCATACAATGTATGATGAATAGGCAACAGTGCCACACAATCATTTAATAAATACAACCATAGCAAAAGCAAATAATACCAACATACATGAAGAATTTTACAGCAATATTATTATATTGTGTAACTAATACTGGTGATACTGCTACCTCAGGTAGCACACCATCAAAGCCAGTCCTGTAGGTTATATATGAATTGCAAATATAAAGTGTTTGGTATTCACACTTCTTAACTATCCCAAGGTATCTTTCTCAAAGGACAGGGTCTCATTATGTAGGGTCTCATGTACAGGAAGGTAGATTTATTTCAGTCATGAAGTACAATGATTCACCAAAAGTTATTTTAGAAATGAAAGCACCTCTGACATTGCTGAAAACCCAAGAGCACTGAAGCAAGTTATGGCGCACCTTCAATACACAAAAAGCCCACACATGAGAAAAGTCTCACTCAACATGTCTCATTTGTTTGTTATATCTAGTCTTTCATACGGGAAATCTCCAGAGAGAATCAGAATTTCCTATTGTAATTGCTCATTAAGGAGTCCTTTAGACATAAGAGTATGATGGACAGCCTTCAGGTGGTTGCCTACCCACATTTCCCAACGGTGGTTGTGCAGGATTTCCATATTTATACGACGCCTTCTATACTACAAATGCATTGAAATCTCATCACTACTTCCGCCTCCTGTAGTTGGCCATTGTATTTTTATCACATGCATGGTTATCAGTCCCTTAATTTTTTTTTTTACTGTTGTTGACAGAGGGCAGGAATACAAGTAAATGGGAATGGTGTCCCAAAATTGGCCCTGACAGCTGAATAGTAATCCATGGCAAGCAAACAGATTGTACCTCTCGATTGTCAGAGCAGTGACCCACTTTCATGAGCTTCTACTTCCACTACTACACTTTTCTTTTATACCAGTTTTGAACCATTTCATCCAATTTTTCCCCTCTGGAGTCATAGGGCGACATGTATGAACAAGGCTGCACCAGTTTTCTGACATTCTTTGAGCCAAAAAGCCTGTCGTAACCTGTTCTATAGATGTATGATCAGTCGTACGCCAAAACTTGGCACATTATGTACCAAACACAGCACTTTTGAATGCGTTAAAGATTTGCGCCAAAGATATGCGATGCACCAAAGATATGGTATATTATGCTATGCAAGGCATACCACACGGCAGATTTATGAACCTACATATGATGCCAGACCTATGAGCCCACATATGACAGGTTCAGATATAGTGTCACATTCTATACTCCTCTATATCAATTTAGAACTGCCAAGTCAATGCCAAGTTTCATACACTACTCTTAAAATGTTAGCGATATTTGGCTTTTAGTTGAAATTTTAGGATAGACATAAAATTTCTTGAAATTTTTTTTATGAACTACATGAGACCATCTCTAACACGGAGCTTATTGGCAACATTCAAAACAGATGTTTGATCCATGAATCGCCATTACATTTGGGGGATCAATTTGAATTGGGATTTAAACAGTCCTCCTCATCATGCTGTTCACATTTTGACATCATGAAACCAAGACAACACCTTACAATTTATCAACAGTACCTCACCATTGCAAAGCTTCAAACAGGATGCTCTCAGAAGGAAGTAGCCAAAAAGCTTAGTGTCACAGAGTGTCATCAGCAGGTTGCAACAGAGAGACTGGAAGAATCACAGAAAGACAAAGAAGTAGCCATCCTTTGGCTACATCACACACTGATAGGCGCTTCATTGTAAGCAATTTCCTGCAGAACCAGATGATGCATTCCACACAACTAAAGTCACATTTAAGGAAGGTGAGCGGTAACCAAGTGTCACGTCAGACCGTTTGTAAGCATTCACATCAGCGTGGTCTGCGTGTTAGATGACCTGACCTCACCATCAGGCACAGGAGTCATCATCGTCTTTCATGGGCCAGGGAGCATCTACACTGGATGAAGGACAAGTGGTCCTCAGTGTTCCTCAGTGATGAAAGGTGATTTACTCTGAGCAGAAATGATGGCCACCAACGACGCTAGCGATGTAATGAAGAATGCAATGCATCATACCATATTAATGTAAATGGTTACAAATGGTATGATGTGACACTTGGTTGCCTCTCACCTTCCTTAAACGTGCCTGGAGTTTCGTGGCAGTCATCATCCGTTTCTGTGACTCTTCCAGTCTCTCTGTATCTCTGATACAATGTGCTGATGACACTCTGTGACACTCTAAGCTCAGTGTCCACTTCTGTCTGAGAGCATCCTGCGTAAAGTTTGGCAAAGACAAGGTACTATTGATCACCTGTAAGCTGTTGCCTTGGTCTCATGATGTCAAAATGTGAACAAGATGAGGAGGACTGTTTAAATCCTAATTCAAATCCCCTAAATGTATTGGGCGATTCAGGGTAAAAACACAGTTTGGGAAACATTGAACAGTTGGACATGTGCATCTAAAGTTAAGAAATGGTCTAATTTAGTTCATTTAAAAAATTGTTATGTTCCTCCTGAACTATCAACCACAAGCCAAATATCATTAACTTTTTGTGAGTAGTGTACATGTTGCCCATTGTTTATTTTTTCCCCCACTATTTTCCAACTGTCTCCTGACCCTGAGCCCTTCCACTTTATTTTTTTTTATTCTTTTTTGTTTGAAGCAAGTTATTTTATTCAGTTTTTATTTTTTTATATTTTGGTTCAAAGGAATTAAACCACTGGTAACGGCAAACTCGCTAGCTCAAATACCTAAATTTGGAAGGCCTGTCCTCAAGATAGGCTATCATTATTTGATCAAGGGGTCTAAACTCCTATGTCTTTACCAATCAGCACAGTAAAGAGACACCATTACTCTTCCCATACACAATTACACAGGCATAGACCTTTACATATGGCTTTGACTGTCCCTCGTACAGTTATTTGTTTCTGGAAGAGCTGATGTCTATATTTAAACAATGAAAGGAACATGGTTATGGGAGTGTTACACCCACTTCATTCTGCTGATGAGGTGGAGGGATTTTGGAGGTCAAAACTTCACTGAATTCTGATAAACTTTCTTGATGAAAGAAAAAGGCCAGGGTTACCCCTTTGAAATCTAAATTGCTCTATGAAGACATAAGTAAAAAAAGAAGCCTTACACATCTCATGCCATCTCTCTCACCAATTCTGGTGCAGGAGGACCAGGTATTTTTTGTTATTCCTTTCCTAAGGGTAGCATGACACATAGGTGCTTCTAATAAACTTTTTTTCTTTCCTTTAATTTTTAAAGAAAGGTGTTTATTTTTTCCCCAGTTTAAAGGGGAGAAACCCATTTAAAGGGGTACGGCCTGTTAAGGAAATTCTGAGTAGTTTTAAAAAGGGGTTTTTCTTTTCTTGTGATTTCTTTATATTTTACAAAGGGGAAAAGTCGTTTAAAAATAAGTTCCCCAAAGTGTGGAAAGGAAAACCTGTTCTGTCCTTTATATACCCAAACAACCCCTTGATATGAATGGGATCCCCCTGTGGGATAATTCCCCTTCCATGTGCCCAAAAGGTTTCCTTAAAAATGGATCACTTGCGAAAAGGACCCAAAAGCGCGGGAGAACGCTTTGTGGTTAAAGACTTCTTAAAAACAAAAGGAATTTGTGTTTTTGGGCCGTTTAGCGGCCAACCTTTTCTCCGGTATGGCACCAAACCCATTAGATGATAAGGGGAAATACTTGCCACATTTATGAAAAGGCAAAGCCAAAAGAAAGAAAAAAAAACAAACCAAAAACGTCCACCTTAGGAAAAAATTTTTGCTCCCACTCCCACTGGGCACTTTTCACCCCAAAATCATAAACATACTTAAGAAAACATCCAGGTAGTAGAGTTCCCAAACTCTTAAGCCTATAGACTTTTTCCAAAAAAAGGGGGAAAGGGGGGTATTGCCCCTTAATAGTGCCAGGTAAGTATTTATGAGTCCCCCCTTTTTTTTAAAAAAGCCATTTTTTGGGGGGTAGGCCCCGTAATAGGCCATTAATCCCCAAATTCAAGTGGGGAAAATGCCCCCTTATAGTGAAAAGGTGCAGTGCTACAGAAAACCCACATCAGGCAATACCACACTGCATTAAAAAAGTTTTCATGATAGAAATACTCGCTTATCTGTACCCATAGGAGAGTTGCATAGAGCCAAGCGCAATTGTAGCTTGGAATTGGACTACAAAGTGGAAGAGCAAAGGGTTTGCACTAGACTCAAAAATAGGGGGTATCCGAGATGGACCCTAAATAGAGCAACTAGAAAAAAAAACAACGAGAACGAGCCAATCTTTTACACAATCCTAAACTTAAAAATCAAGAAGCCACTAAACTAACTTTTGTCATTGTTTCCACCACCAAGTTCCTGAAATCAAACAAAATTTTTAAAAAAAATTTAATGGTATTAAACCAAGATCCTATTTTGCAATTGTTCTTGAAAAAGGATATAGGGTAGTCACTAGGAGACCCAGGACACTAGGAGCTTATTGTCCCCGTCTTGCATATCTCGAGATCATTCCAGACAATTTTGGGTTTGGATGATAACAATAAGGGTTTTTTCAAGTGTGGGCCCCAGACATTGTAGAACATGCAATTTTGCTCTTAAAACAAAGGAATTTAGCAATAGTGACAATACAAAAAATTATACTATCAAACAATTTATTAATTGTAACTCTAACTTCGTCATTTATTTAGCTATGTGCACTACATGCAATCTTTACTATGTAGGAAGCACCACCCGCAAACTTAAAGTGAGATTTCTGGAACATGTCAACGACATAACCAATACAGCAATTAGAAATAGATCGAGTCTTTCCCTGCACTTTAGGGATATCCATGAGAGCAACTTTGCGGGGCTCAAGGTCGTGGGCATTGATAAAATTTATAAACCCACCAGAGGTGGCAATATGGAAAGGTTGCTACACGACAAAGAAGCCTATTGGATCCTGACACTTAACACCACCCAGCCTAGGGTAAACCCAAAGGGAAATCATGTTCCATTATTAACGTTAATGTCATTGATTATTACAGCCTTATCAAGTTTGTACCCTGTGTCCCGTCTTCTCGGCATGCTGTTGTGCAGTTGGTGGGACTTTGCAGTTTCAATTCTGCCTAATTACAGTCGATGTAATCTCTTTTTTTGTGCACTATATTTTTGTGGCGTTGCCATTTTTTTCACCTATTACGCATGTGCGTGACGTATTCTGGTGACGATTTGCCCTTACTCATCGTTGCATGGCATAGCCTTTTGCGCATGTCCGTTACGTATTTCCGGGTTTTTACGAGGAGTTCCGGAAGTGCTTTTGGCGTGCCCGGGAAAGCGGGACACAGGTAAGATCAAACATTACTTGTACACTTTGGGGTTTTTATAAACAAAGTTTTTACATGTATTTGATGTTATGATTAAGGGCGTTCTTACGCCCGAAACGCGTTAGCCTTCGGCTGATATATCTTTTTAGGGAATGTGCCATTGTTTAGACTTGCAATGAATTTTATTTTGTATTACCTATAAAACATTGTTGGATTTTACGGAATACAACCCAATTTGCTGTCTCATCTTTTCTTCTGTATGGACTGTTCGCTAGGCCGTCTCCAGGCGGGATACAGATGGGAAGGATCCGCATGCTGACATCATATGGGTGAGCTGGCATACATATGTACTTTTGTTTTGTAGTAGTCCACTATAGCCAGGTAGTGCCCCCTCTTGTAGCCAGGTAGTGCCCCCTCTTGTAGCCAGGTAGTGCCCCCTCTTTGTAGCCAGGCATTGCCCCCAGTAGCCAGATATTGCCCCCAGTAGCCAGGTATTGTCTCCAGTAGCCAGGTATTTGCCCAATAGCCAGGCATTGCCCACAGTAGCCAGGTATTGTCCCCAGTAGCCAGGTATTGACCTAAGTAGCAAGGCATTGTCCCCAGTAGCCAGGTATTGCCCTCAGTAGCCAGGTTTTGCCCCAGTAGCCAGGCATTGCCCCCAGTAGCCAGGTATTGCCCCAGTAGCCAGGCATTTTCCCTCAGTAAACCCGGTAATTGCCCCAGTAGCCAAGCATTGTCCCCAGTAGCCAGGCATTGTCCCCAGAAGCCAGGTATTGCCCTCAGTAGCCAGGTATTGCCCCAGTAGCCAGGCATTGTCCCCAGGAGCCAGGCATTGCCCTCAGTAGCCAGGTATGTCACCAGTAGCCAGGCATTGCCCTCATTAGCCAGGCATTGCCCTCATTAGCCAGGCATTGCCCTCAGTAGCCAGGTATTGCCCCAGTAGCCAGGCATTGCCCCCAGTAGCCAGGTATTGCCCTCAGTAGCCAGGCATCTGCCCAGTAGCCAGGTATTGCCCCCAGTAGCCAGGTAGTGCCCCATGTAGCTAATAAAAAATAATAAGAAAAACTACTCCTCTCACCAGGCTCCCAGCAACCCGTCCAGCTCCCGACAATCTCCTCAGCGTCGCAGGGGGAGTGAGTGCAGCCAAGCGTCACTCCCCCTGCGACGCTGATCTGTATGTACAGCGCTAACCAGCTGCTGTACATACAGGGGAGAAAGCAGGAGGCGAACGATCCCTCTTCACTCCCCCCTGTACGGCACTGACTGTGCGGTTGTGGCCACACAGGTCAGTGAGACTCGCCGGGCGGGGGAAGCGGCCGCTGCAGCCGCTTCACCCGCCTGTAGGAGCGGCGCTAGAGTAGCGTCCTGACGCTACTCCGGCGCCGCAGTCATTTTAAAGAACCCCCGCTGCCTGCTGGCGGCGGGAGGTTCGCCAACTCTGTTGGCATGTATGTGATAAGTGTTCTTCATGCCTCTGTTTTACCAGGTGCTTCATCTCCCAAAATGGACATTTTAGGAACCTATTAAAAGGGGTTTTATCAGTTGAAGTGTTCTTGCTCTTCAGCTAATTTTGTGAGATTGAATTTGAAATCCAGGGGCGTGTCTCTCTCTCCAGCAGCCCGCAGTTCTCTCCTCCCCAGCCCTGTGAGGGGTCTCTCCCCTCAGCAGGCATGTCTGTTCTCCTGTCAGGGGGTGTGTCTCTCCTTTCAGCAGGTGTGTTTTCCTCCTTTTTCCCCAGCAGGGTGTCTCTCCTTCAGGAGGTTTTCTCTCCTCTCAGCAGGTGTTCTCTTCTCCATTTTACGCAAAGGGGTGTCTCTCCTTCAGCAGGTTGTTTTCCTCATTTTTCCAGCAGGGGCTTTATGTTTTCTCCTCTCCCGCAGGTGTCTCTCCTCTCAGCAGGCTGTCTCTCCTTGTCCCGGAGGTTTAAAGGTGTTTTCCTGGGGGTGTCTCTCTCAGCAGGTGGGGTCTCTCCTCTCAGCAGGCGTGTCTCTCCCTCTCAGCAGGCATGTCTCTCCTCTCCCGCGGCATTGTCCTCCCTCAGCAGGTGTGTCTCTCCTGTCAGGAAGTGTGTCTCTCCTCTCAGCAGGTGTGTCTCTCCTCACTGAAGAGCTGTGACATCATCATTCTGTATTTGCAGTAGAAGGGGAAGGTTGTCTGGACAGAACAGATTTGCAGCCTCCTGCAGTGTTCTCTTGTGTCTGCAGAGCCTTCATCTCCAGGCTCCCCAAGCTCCTTGCTGTGCTATAACCAGTTATAAACACAGCCTGAACTGATGAAACACATGTAAGGAATGCACACTGCCCCCCCTACTTACCCTCTGTTATCAGGCAGGAGACTGTATGACTGTGTTATAGGGAGTAAGCACAGGATGTAACACTGTGTTATATAAGGGAATCTATGGGTTAAAGAGTCAGTAATTACCCAGATCGTTCACCTTAGAGCTGGGGGATGAGTATACAGCCAGCAGTCCTCTCACATAGCTGGTTTCACTTTCGGTTTTAACAGCTCAGAGGGGAGTAAACTCAGAATGTGCAGGCAGCCAATCACAGCGCAGGGGGCGTGTCCAGGGCGTTTCCTGTCTTGTATCCCAACTGGCTGAATGAAATGTCAGTCAGCCAATCACAGTGCAGTGGGCGTGTCCGGGGCTTTTCCTGTCTGAAGGCGTATCCCCACAGGCTCAATGAAATGTCAGTCAGCCAATCACAGTGCAGTGGGCGTGTCCATGGGCGGAATCCATCCAGGGGAGTGTCCCGACTAGCCAATCACAGAAAAGGGGACTTGTCCCGACTAGCAGCAGCAGAAATAGAAAACAGATGCACAGAAAAGCTCATATCTACTATACTAAGTGACTGAGGCAATGCAACCCAATTACAAAAGTGCTTATTTTTACTGTCTCCATAATCGGAGATCTTTGTAGCGAGAAAACCCCTTTAATGCTTCTTCCCATTTGAGAATGTTGTACTGATCCAATGCGTATTTTGCCATTTCAGCTTACGAATTGAAACGAGTACCAGGCCGGCTCTCTCTAGTTCTCTCCTTTGTCATTTTTCATCGTTGAGCAAACATTTCAAAGGTCCATTTTTGCCTGTATATCGTATGCATATTGTCTCAAGGGAGCAGGAAGGAAATGAATATTTCTTCAATCGGGGAAAAAAAAGTACACGTTAAATCATAACTCTGACTGTAGAAATAAACAATCGGCACACTCGGGAGGCGAGACCACTGAAGTTCTGTAGTCTGATGGTGTCGGAAGTGCCAAGTACAAATAATATTTACTGATTGTGGGACGCTTGAAGCCATTAGTGTTCCTGCTGCATAGAATTTACATTGGACCATCATACCATATATTACTACAGTGACAAGATGTAATAATCCACCTCAAGTGGCGCGCGCTTGAAGAAACACTTTCGAGAGATATTGAGAGCTTTTGGCTTCTAAAACACCTGTTACCATAGAAACAAGAGGCGAGAGGCTCACACTAGGAACGACAGTAAAAAAAAAAAAGATACTGGGAAATCTATAATACTTTTAAGGATAATTAAAGCTGCAATAATACAGAAGAGACTGAGAATAAGATACGTACCATTGTGTGCTAACTGCTTAATTCTAATCTTGGACAATAAAACCATTAAAAAGCTATTCAGATCTATATTCACGCTCAACGTGGCTGTTATTCAATAATCTCACTTTTTCAGAGTAAACCGCCTTTAAAAATTGAAAATGATTTTGTCTATGAAGCCTCATTCAATTGTATAGAATAACAATTGTAAGGTCACGCACACCTAAGGGTTTGTTGTGAATCTGGGTGCAAAATGGAAAAGACACTGCGGTCTAATTACTAATAGAAGATAAATCCACTGCACACCATTAAGTTACCTTAATGGTGTGCAGTGGATTTATCTTCTATCATTCAATTATATAGGCATGAATGTGGCACATGGATAACCTAGCATAACCTAACACCATAGATGCCCATTGTCTGGTGGGTATAAAGGGGGCATTATTGTATTTGATAGTCCCTGTTGTTTAACCCCTTAAGCCGCACGCCTGAAAAGTAGTTAATGACCAGAACATTTTTTTAGTTTTTGCCTCCTTGCGTTTCAACAGTTGTAACTTTTTTATTTTTTTCAATGACGCAGTTGCGATGGGCTCTTTTTATTCGAGTGGAGTTGTACTTTACGGGGGAATAGTTTAAGTTCAATTATAAATAATTGCAGAATTTTTTTACATTTTTTTTTTTAAAAAATTTTTTCTTTTACTTTTTTTTTTTTTTACACCATTCACATTTCACACTTAATAACTTGTTAGATCAATTATACAGTCATGTGGAGACCTAATATGTGTAGGGGGTTTTTGTGTGTGTAATATATGCACAATTATTTTGTATAAAATATTTATTTTTATTTTATTATTTATTTATTTATTGTATTTTTTAACACTTTTTATGTTTTTTAATACTTTTTTTTTTTTTTTAAATCCCCTGAAGGGACAACTGTTCTACATTTTTTTTTTCTTTTACACTTGGTAATGTATTAGCATACTCATATATGCTAATACATTATAATCTGTGTCAGTCTGACACAGGCAGTTATCAGGAGAGCTCATAGTCTGCCCTGGTCACTGGCTTGTTACACAGACAGCCCTGAGGCCACTGACTGTGCAGCCGTTCTCCGGGCTCTGTCGGGTGACCGGGTGTACCGATCACCCGACAGAGCAGGGAAACCCTTTGATTGTGCTGCGGTGACGAACCGCCGCAATTAAAGGGTTAAAGCACGGGGTTGCGGTTTCCTCCGCTCCCCGGTGCTCGCAGGAGATGCTCTGGGATCAGGGCTGTGTAGTACAGCCCGATCCCAGCGCAGCTGCGGCGCCTGGAGCCGCAATCCCCGATGTCTGCAGCGACGCTAAAAGACGTCGCTGTAGACAAACGACCCGCACCAGCCGACGTCAAAAGTCGGTGGGCAGTCGTTAAGGGGTTAAAGGTACCAAAGGTGAGGGTTGGGACATGAGCTTGGACATCAGTCTTAGATGCTAGGAAAGGAGGGCAAGACAAGTCTCTATGCCTTCATTAGAGTGTTGAAATACAGGACTATGGCATCAATCTGAATATTTGTCACAGGTAAAGAAAAACCTAGCCCTATACATGTTAACATTATCCAAGAGCTGTATCTTTCTCTAAGCGGGTCACCTTCAATGAATTAGTGAAGAACAAATGAGTAAATATAGAGCAGATCTGCTGCAGCCTATTTTTAAAAGAAACTAAAGTTCAGGCAGATTAGATTAGGACTTCAAACACATTAGAAAAAAAATCATTCAAACACATCAATTTCGACAGGACTGGCCAACTCTGTAACGTGTACGGGAACCTCCCAAATTTGTGCACTGCTATTTACAAACCTCCTGCACTCATGTTACTGTAATAGGATCAGATAGGAATAGTACAGCTTATATGACAATCACTGCTGTAGAACCACCCAGGGTCTAACAAGAAAGTTTGAGTCTGTGGCTCTGTAAAACAGCATGGTGAGAACACCCCTTTAAGGGCAGTTAAGGGCTTCAGAAAAGGCATATATGGTCTCTTGGAGCAAAGTAATACTGATGTAGATTAATAATATAGATACTTATGTAGATGTTTAAAGGGAATCTGTCGCCAAAATTTTTTTTTTTTACTTTATTAAATCATGACCCTGATCCATATGCTTTTCCCTCTCAGTCGTTTTTTATTTCCTGATTGTAGATTTCTAAAAATTCCGGCCGTCTTACAGGATTGTGGGGAAGACATTCTGCTTGCCTGCTTTAAGAGCAGTTACTTTACAGCAGTTTCATTGCACATTGGATTCTTAAGACGGGATTCTGTCCCATAGACTTGTATAGGAGAGTTTTCATGTGAAGGGAGGGGGAGGGGGGGAAGCTGTGACCTCTCCTCTTGTGACTGGTGGATTGTGTGTTATCTGTACTCAATGTTGTCTCGTTTCATCTTGTCCCTGCTTTTTCTGGTAATGAGCAACACTGCTGAAAAGCTCTCTAAACCAGAACAGGAAGTGTCAAACTATTATTAGGCCTAGTGGCCAAAGTGAAAACTGCAGGACTTAAGAATTATTTAAAAAATACTGAAAGTGATATGGAAAATTTACAAAAAAACATAACCAAAAATTCCTAAAAAAATGTGTTCAACATAAAAATGTGAGTTAAACAAGAAGTAATTTTTTGATGACACATGCCCTTTAAGATTGTTTTGAATGTTCAACTAATCTAAAGTTACATATACCTTTCCTTTTCTTCTACATCTTTTTCCAACCTACGGTTAAACTTGATGGAAATATAGTTTTTTTCAACCATACTTACTCTGTTTGTCTCCTCTCACAATTTATAACACATGCGCACTCAGCCAAGCCATGTGATCAAGGGTTTAGAGCAGGGGTGTCAAACTTGGTTTCACCGGGGGCCACATCAACCTCACGGCGTACCTTAAAGGGCCGACATAATTTTAGAACTGTGTAAATGGAGCTTCTCCTTAACTGTTACATTTGTATAGTATTGTATAATTAGCCCTTTGAGGGCAACCAGGAAGAATATATTGCCCCCATAGGTAGATAGGAACATATGACCCTTGTAGGTAGATAAGTGGTATAAGGCCCCCTGTAGATGACAGTTATATCTACCCATGTAGTTAGATAGGTATTTTGCCCCCTGTAGCCAGGTAGTAAATTGACCCATGTTGCCATGTAGTAATTTTGCCCCCTGTAGCCAGGTAGTAATATGCCTCCTGCAGTCAGGTAATATGCCCTCTGTAACCAGGTAATATTCCCCATATAGCCAGGGAGATGCCCCACATAGCCCCCTGTAGCCAGGTAGATGCCCCACATAGCCCCCTGTAGCCAGGTAGATGCACCATATAGCCCCTCAGTAGCCAGGTAGATGCCCCCTGCAGCTAATAAATATAAAATAAAAAAAATGTAATCCCCTCTTCATGATCCGTGCAGCGCGGGCAGGTCCGGGAACTGGTGTATGGTGTAAGCGGTGTGACGTCATCACGCCGCTTACACCGTCACGCAGCTCCCAGGGATCTCCTGGGCCGGCAGAGGCGGCCGACCAAGGAGACCCAGTGTTGCAGAGGGCGTGAGTAAAGTGGTGCGTCATGCCCTCTGCGACGCCTTAGGTATGTACAGCGCTCACCGAGCGTTGTACATACAAAGGGAGAAGGTAGGAGGGAAACGATCCCTTCTGCCTTCTCCCTGTACCAGCAGCTGCACAGTGAGTGTGCGGCTACTGACTGACTCTGTGCGGCCGTAGTAAAACAGCCGGGCGGAGACAGAGAGATCGCGGGGGGCCGCGGGCCTTGTGTTTGATACCCGTGGTTTAGAGGAATAAGGAAAAATAGCTTTTGGCCAAACAAGCATTCATCCAAAAAGGTGTATGGGTACTTTTAGAATCCCGGTGGATAGTTCCATGTTCATCCAAGAAACTGAATATTCAAAGTGTTTTGGCAGGAGACTGTTGGAGACTGATTCTATTAAAATGGAGATTGAGGGGAGAGTCTACTGGGGAAGATAGATGCTGGGGATGCTAATAAGGACTAAGGGTGACATGTATGAACGGGGTTTTCACCTATTTTTTGGCGTAACCTGTGCCTCCCCAGCCTGAATCCGCTGTCGGACGCAGGGATGCGGTGTTAGGTGCAGCGTTCGCCACTTTCAGCTGCGCCCCGCATGAAGGGGCGTGCAATAGGCGCGGTGTAGGCGTTCCGGGGCGGGACGCGGTGCGCTCGAAAACTCCAAGGCATGTACGATCGCGAGTCGGCAAAGTGCGGCGCATTGCAGCGCTCGGCAGCTCCGACAGGCAGACTTGGTTGATTCTGGTCTAAACGATCCGGCGGAGGCGAAGTGAAGCGAGAACGGAACATGAGAGGAAAGCAGAAGACGATCGCCAAGAGAAATTCCCTTTAGCTCCGTGCGGCATGGAGTATGATTCCGAAAAATCGCCTTTAGAATGAGAAAGAGCTCAAACCTTCAAAATAAAAAATAAATAAAAAAAAACACTTTCCAAAAATCCAGAACGGCGCAACATCAGGAATTAGGATATTGGAAATTGCCGGGAAATACAGTAATTCAAATTCTGAAAGCACTTCTCATTGTTCGGCATAGACTCGGCGACAAACGCCTTGTTCGGGATTTGACTGATTTATGTTTATAGAAGGTTCGCTCTTTTTCAGATAATATTTTACAAATAATAAAAATTATTATTTAATCAACTCCATGCGCACGCGCTGAGAGCCGAGATTGCATTGCGCCATTCTCCATAGTACAATGGGACAGTAGTCGCGCTCTGATTGGCTGGGTAGCCAAACCCAGCTAGTTAACCAATCAGCTCTTTTCTGCATTTTACTGCATTTTGAACTGTCCCGCCTTGATTTGGAAATTTGGGCAAACTTTTCCATAGGTTATAATAGGTTTCCCCGTCGCTCCTAACTGTGGCCGAGGATACCAAGCCCCGCTAGCTCAACAATCAGCTCTTTCTGTATTTTTACTGTATTTTGAACTGTCCCCTTGTTTGTTGGTCAAAATTCTCCATAGGTTTTAGGTTCACTGTTTCTATTCTGATTGGAGGTTTTCTGCGACCAAGAGAAGAGCTTACAGAATTGGAATTCGATTTCCCCAATTTCAAATATCCAAAATTCCGATGTAGCGCCGTTTGGATTTTTGGAAAGTGATTTTATTTAGTATTTTTTTAGGTAGGTTTCAGCTCTTTTTCAAGAATGTTTTTCGCCTTTAAAGGCGATTTTTTGATTCATTTCTCGCACGGATATCTTTAATGATTTTGGTGTTTTCCCGCCTGCTCGAATTGGAATACATGTGGGGGCGCAGTCCCGCACTGCGCCCCACACAATGGCGAGGCGCGGCGACTTTTCCCCGCATGTATGAGGCACCTCTCGGACGGGAATATTAGGCCAGTCCACACTGCGCCTCCACATGGGGAGGCGCGGGGACTTTACATTTATGTATGGTTCAATATTGGGTGGCGAAATCTTAGGCGAAACCGCACCCGCGCCTAAGTCCCCACTGCCCTCACACACTGGGGGAGGCGCGCGGACTTTTCATTGTATGTATGAGCGTGCTCCAGCAAAAAACTGGCAAAAACATGCGCCCCGACGTGGCGAGCTTCATACATGTGGCCCTATGTCTTAGGTGATAGGAAACTTAGCTATGACTGTCCATTTGGCTACCAAAATTTGCATGTCTTTGGCCAGTTTAGCCAATCATCAGCCTACAAACACTGGTAAGAGGGAAACAATGAATTTTCATAGTAACATTTGTTTTATCTACACTTTAAGTTACAATATAATGATAGTTACATATATTATATATTATTACAGTTACATATATTATGATATAATATAATTAAAATACCACTATGCACAAAGTGAAAAAAACAGAAACCATCCCCCTAATAGTAAGCACGTTGCACACATCTGGCAAAAACAATTTCTGTTATTCTATAGTCTTTAACACATGGAAATATACCCAGGAGTCTCCGCCTAGAATAAATGAAATTCAATGACAGTTTATTGATTTTATTAAATCACCTGGGTAATTACACAAGATAATGAGGGCAGAGTAAATGAAGTAAGGATTGACATGGAATAGATTCATTCTATAGCAGAATGTTTGCATTTCAAGGAATGTGCTATCTTTAAGAAACACTTGAGTCTTTGAAAGTGACTCTTATAAACTTGAAAAAGTTTGATTACATTTTAGATAAATTAACATGACCTTTTTTAAAATGTTACTTCCTCTTTTAATCATTAGATCCTCATCCATTTTTTTTCAAAATGTAAAGCAAAAACGACACCTTGTCCAAGCTGTTAAGTCTGTTATTCCCTGTCTATGGCAGTTGGCCAGCCCATTCCCCCATCTTTGGAGGAGTGGTTGGCAGAGGTGACATACATTCAGCATATAGAAGAGTTGATATCTTATATACCCTAAGAACCGGTATAAGTTTCATATGGCTTCGTCCACCCGAACAAACTCAACAGATTCTAATGAGAATCCGACAAGTAGTTTACACTTGGTTTTTGCACCGGTTTTTGTCCCCTTTTTTTTGATTGCCGCAGTTTTTGGATTTTGGTTGTTCCATTCAATTGAACAGTACTATAATTCGCTGTTTTTAAGAGAAATATGGTGGATTTTATAAAATATTTTAAGTTTTATTGACCCGGTTTTCAGATTTAAAAATTTGATCTGTGTAGACTACAGCTTGGATTTTCTATTGAGGTCTATGGGGATGACTTACAGTTTTTGCGGATTCTACATCCAATCCCCTTAAAAAAACCCACTGTAAAACACGTGGTAGCGTAGCCTAGGCTTTTTTCCCGGTGTTATTGTGGGCCCGGGGGGGGGCCGGGATCCTGGGGCCACATAACATTCATTACAGCGTCGCTATTCGCCCTAGTAATTTCATGTCACTTATCTCCCCGCTCGTTGTATTGTGCGAGCAGGGAGAGGAGACGTAATCCATAGTTCTCTATGAGAACTGTGGGTTACCGTAATGACCGGGACGTATTTCACCCCGTATTTAGCGCAATACGAAATGCGGGCCGAAATATGTCCCAGTTTCACCCGTGTGACCATGGCCTAAGATTTAGATTCAGAAGTCAATGTTCCTAGCCTCACAAGCATTTACTTCTCTGGCATCATAGGTCCTCTGAGCGTTTCCTCTCTCCCTACTTTTTCCTTTTTCTCTACCCCTTTTTTTTTGTCTGCTAAAACTTCACCGAATGTCAGGAATGACATGTCCTCTTTCCCAATCCCACCCTGTTTGTTTTATGGGGTTTTTTAATTTTCTTTTTCCCCAACCTTTATGATATTGCTGTTCCCAATTTTTACAACAGAATGTCTCACTTGACTCTCTATTTAATTGAATATCTCATATGACCATTACTCAAAACTCAATTAATTGATATTTTGTTATCTGTATACTTTTAACTCTTGTATGGACTTACAACATTTACCCTTTATGTATTATCTTTTCCCTGAATTAAAATAAATAAACTTCAAATTTAAAAAAAATGTAAAAAAAAATAACAAGCACATAATGAAAAATGGAAATAGGATAATTGTTTACATTAATTAGTAATCTAAATAAATACGGCAGTGGTATTACAAGTTCTACAAATCCGCAAGTGGGTCCAGTGGTTTTGTGTCGTAGTTTCTGATACACAGTGGCATGTTGTTGGTATTCAGTAATCTGAGGTCCCAGTTCCTTGTGTACATTTATTTACTGTCTCCGTCTTTACTCTCTGGTGGTTCTGTCTTTACTGGTTTAGTTTCCCAGTCCATGGCATCTGGTTTGTTCTTTTTCCAGACCATTAATGTCATTTGGATTAGTTACTCAGACTATGGGGGCTTAGTTTCTCAGTCCCTGGCTTTCAGTAATGTGTATCACCTAGTTCCTGGTGTGCACAAGGCATTATGGGAAAAGAGCTAGAAGCTCAAGTGCCCTCTGTTGGATGTAACAAATCCTCAATTTGCTTCTGACTCACTGTGTCTTTGGAAAGCAAAAGGGATGTTAGCCAAGCCAGCAAAACTGATCTGCATACAGCTGGGTGGGAGGCAATGAGCCACTCATTGATTGCCACCCAGCCAGGCAGCAAACTCTGCTCTGTGGTGACGAGGGGCAAAAACCCCGAAACAGCTGTATGCAGATGGGTTTTGCTGAATGTTTTACTAACATCCCCTTTTCTTTCCAAAGACTCAGTGAGTCAGAAGCAAATTGAGGATTTGGTACATCCAATAGAGGGCACTTGAACTTCTAGCTCTTTTCCCATAATACCTTGTGATATGCAGATGCTTAGTGGGGTGCAAAAAAGGCAAACTTCAAATCCCCACATACCTATATGGTGCTCTCCCCAAGGAGCAATACTACCCTTTCTAGTTCCTGGTGTGCAGTGATTTTGATTCCCAACATCTGGTGTCCAGTGGTTCTACCTATTCCCTGGTGCCAAGCACTTTAGACTCACAAACCCAGATACTCATTGGGTTGGTATTTTAGTCTCTGGTGTCTAGTGGTTTGCTTTCTAAGTCTCTGATGCACATTGGTTAAGATCGTCAGTCACTGATGTAACATGGCTTCCCATTACCATGCGTCTTTTGCTTTGGGACCCTAGTCTCCCATCTAGTGGTCCAGTCGGATTGTTTAATGGTTAGAATTCCCAGTCCCTGGTGTACAGTAGTTTGGAATCTCTGTCCTTGGTGTTCGGTGTATTGTTTGCTAGTCACTGGTAGTTAAGTTTCACAGTCCCTGGTGTTTGGTAGTTTGTATTCCCTAGTTCATGTTGTGCAGTGATTTTGTTTCTCGACATCTAGTTTCTAGTGGTGCTTCTTATTCCCTGGTACCTACCACTTTGTCTCCCAATCTCAGATATTAATTGGTTTATTTTCCCGTCCCTGGTGTCTAGTGGTTTTGTTTCCAAGTCTCTGGTGCATAGTGGTTAAAGGGGTTTTCCAGGACGTGAGTTACTTATCCGCTAATCAGCACAAAGTAGAATATAAACAAAACACGCTGAGTCATGAAGGCTGCAGGGGAGAGAGGGAGAGGGTGAGCAGAGAGCAAGGAATAAGGGAGCGTCTCAAAACTTAACTGAAATAATAACATTATAACAGTGGATTCTCTGTACAGCAAGACACAGGCTCATACATTGCTCTTTCTCTCCAGCCCCTTGAAGCTATTATTTCCTTCACAGAT